>JAOUQV010045266.1:0-10316 GCA_028565295.1 Aspidoras spilotus
CGCTGTACTGGCTGCTCACTGCTCCAGGCACGTGTGCTCACTTCACCTGTGTGTGTATTTGTGTGTTTCACTGCAGAGATGGGTTAAATGCAGAGGAACAGTTCCGCTGTGTGCAAACATAGTGGCAAAAATGTATCACTTTCTTTAACTTGTGTATGAGTATGACCGTGTTCTGGTCATTAGAATAGACGCTGGTGCTGAGGATGACGTTAAACAATAAATAAATAACACTTTTCAATTAAACCAAAAGGTTCTATTTTGGTCTCATCCATCTATAAAATTCTTCCAGTAGCTTTCTGGCTTGTCCACTTGTCCAACATGCGAAAAATTTTCTTTGTGGAGAGCAGTGGTTATTTTTCTTGCAACCCTGCCATGTGCACCATTGTTGATCAGTGTTCTCCTGATGGTGGACTCATGATCATTAACATTAGCCAATGTGAGAGAGACTTTCAGTTCCTAAGATGTTACCCTGGGGTCCTTTGTGACCTCACAGAAAATTACACTTGCCTTGCTCTTGGGGTGATCTTTTTTGGTTCTCCACTCCTAGGGCGGGTAGCCATGGAAATTGAAATTCCTCCATTTGTACACAACCTCCGTGGCTGTGGATTGGTGGAATCCAAACCTTTTTCAGGCTGATGTTCGTGCCATGATACACTTCCACAAATGTGTTCTGAGGATTCGACGTATCTGCTATTTAAATAAAACATGGTGCCCACTCACACCCCATTGACTGAAAACACCTGACCCTAATTTCACCTTTATATTAACTGCTAAATCTAGAGGTTCACATAATTTGCCATTTACAAATATATAATATTGGATCATTAAATAAATGACCAAGTATAATATTTTGGTCTCATTTGTTTAACTGGGTTCTGTTAATCCACGTTTATGACTTAAAGCCGATGATGTTTTAGGTCACGTTTATTTAGAAATATAGAACATTCTAGTGTTCACAAACTTTCAAGCACCAATGTATGTTGCAGTAGATGTCGGGAACACAGTTTTTAGTACAAACTTACAGATTATTGCAGACTGTAGGTAACAGGAACAGTGGTAGCTGTGGTTAATCGCTGGCCGAAAGATCATGCGTTCAGAGACTGCCAAAGCTTTCTCTGTCGGCTCAATGAACAGCAGTCTGTATGAAGTCTCTCTGGATAAGAACATCTACCTTCAGTAGTCATTCACCTCTTTTGTCTCCCACAGGGTTACAGTATTTATCAATGCTTGCTTGTCTACAGCAGATTTCCTGGGTGTACCTCATAGAGGTGAATGTAGTTTTTAAAAGCAACCATCACAAAGGTGGTTTATATGGTTGGTACAGTAGGTGCTGCAGGTGTACACGTGGATAATTTTTTTTTATTTTCCACAATATATCTCATTTACTATTTAAGAACTTTCATATATTCATTCATTCTCTATACCCGCTTAATCCTAGTTTTAGGGTCAGGGGCGCAGTACAGTAGGTGCTCCAGGTGTGCACATGTGGACAAAATGTTTTTTTTTTCCCACAATATATCTCATTTACTATTTAAGTAACATTCATTCATTCAATCTCTATACCCGCTTAATCCTAGTTTTAGGGTCAGGGGCGCAAGGGCAGAAACAACTCTAGACATTCTCACACTAACAGGAAATTTAGAGACACCAATTAACCAGTCATGCATGTCTTTGGAATGCGGGAGGAAAACGGAGTACCCAGGGAAAACTCATGTGGACACTGGGAGAACTTGCAAACTCCACACAGAAATTTCCCCAAGTCGAACCTGGGATCTTCTTGCTGTGAGGCCCCATTTAAGAACAATCTAGCATAAACTATGTCTATCTTTAAGTATAGATGCGCTTTGCTGGAGGATAACTGCAGTTAATATGCATCAGTAGCATACCGCGGGGTCTGTTATTAAAAAAACCTTGCTGCTCCAGATCAGTCGTTGTTGTAGGAAGATACAAAGCATAAGCAGCAAAGTCCTCTCTCTCTTTACAAAGCTATAATTCGAGCACTGCCAAAGCCTCCCAGGCTTGATTCCGATTCCGCATTTCTCAAAATCACTTCAGGGGAAAGATAAAGAAGCACTCAGACACTCACCTACACCAAAACTGAACATCACTACCATGCTAACTGGACTAATGTGCAGTTCAGTGCCAGCTGCGAGATGTCTTTCATGACATTTCTGTATTGTAACCTCATAATTTGCAGATAACAGCATGCGTGCATCTATATGAGTGTAACTAAATGCTCGTGTAATACCCAGCACCTGCATTTCACTTTCTCAGAGGACTCATCTGATTATAATCTGCACAAAAGAGCAGAAGACACAGCCCCTTGGGGACATATAAACATCTGCTGCATCACTGCAGGAAACCCTGCTCAAGGCAAGACTGCTTAGCTTCCTCTTTAGGATATTTCGCACTGTAAATGGCATGTAAATGTTAATTCAGTTACAACTGTACTGTACTGGTAAAACTTTGCCACTTGTCTACATCTGCACACCTGTTTACTGTCTAGACACTGTGTGTGTATATACAAACCCATTCCAAAAGAAATTTGAATATCATGGAAAAGTTGGTTCATTTTCATAATTCCATTCAAAAGGTTAAACTTTAATAGATTATAGATTCAGGGCCCACAATCTAAACTATATTAAGTATTTATTTGTTTATTTTTACACAATTTGGGCTTTCAGCTCATAAAACCCACAAAAACAGGAATTAAAAAAATTAGAATACTGTGGAGAAATCAGCACACTTACTGTACATAGTGGAAGGACAAAATGTGGCAGGAGAAGATGCACCAACGAAAACGATGACGTGGGCTTCAGCGGATTGATTATCATAAAAAAAAGATTCAAGAATCTGGCAGAGATCCAGAAAGAGTGGAATTCCCAAACTAGCTCTCAGTTTTTGCAGAAAAAATGGTACTTTCAAATCTTCTGCCACATTTTGTCCTTCGACTACGTACCAAAGGCTGATTTCTCCACAGTATTCACGTTTTTTGGAAATCCAGTTTCGTGGGTTTTATGAGCTGCAATCCCTAGTTATGTAAAAATAAATAATTAAATACTTGAAATTATGGGCTCTAAATCTATATGAACGTTTAACGTTTTGAATTGAATTATGGAAATTAATAAACATTTCAGGGTGGCACGGTGGTGCAGTAGTTACTGCAGTTTCCTCCCACATTCCTAAGACATACATGATAGGTTAATTGGAGTCTCTAAATTGCCCATTAGTGTGTGCGGTATTGTATGTGTGTGTGTGCGCCCTATGATGGATTGGGGTCTGTCTAGGGTTTTTCCTGCCCTCTGCACCAATAAGATATAATTGAACACCAACTATTTAGTGAGCTCTGTTATTTAGCATTTCTGCTATATGTTGACCCCAGTACATGGAATCTCTTGTCTTTTTTGATGACCCCATTTGCAGCTGAGTTGCTGAAAGGCTTCAATCATGTCACATCCAGTGAGAGAACTGTAACATTTATTCCAGGGAGAGGGAAGCAGAGCAGTTACAGTGCTTCACAATTTGTTCTACCATGGATTAGCAGATAATATTAAAGTTACACCCCGCTTATTGGTGGGCCACAGAAATGCCCACTTAAACCAGATTTAATGTGCGGATTATATTGCAAGAGAAATTATTTTATCTGGCGCAAGTGCCATTTTTATTGACATTCAATTGTTGACATTCTCAACATTTCATTACAGTAGAGTCACTGTACCATTGTACTGTACAGTCTACTGTGCCATACTGCTCCTGGGCATCTCAGGCAATCACCTGAATTTGTTTAATAGTCCAGACACTTTAAATCATCCATTTGGGAACAGGTTATTAGGCGAAGCATGGCCCCGGTGCTTCATGCTTGATGCCCTTTTCTCTGTACTTTTGGGTATCCTGAACCTTCTCTGAAGTCTCTAGCATGCACCGTAAAATGTTTAAGAGAGTCTGAAGAGAGCCTGGCAATTACAAAACGTGAAGTCTGGTAGTCTGGTAGTCAGTGTCATAATGAACAGTGACAAATTATATATATATAAGAATACTAATTTACATTAATTTGACTGTACTGTCAATGTTATTTCTGTAGCATTCCAATAATTCAAAGTATTTTAATAGTCAGAATTACTCAACATGCTCATTTCTGGTTCAAATAAAGAGAAAGATGCCATGTGCGTGGCAGCGATAGTATGAGCCTAACCGATAAAAGCACAGGCCTTCACGGAATTCCCATATACACACTCCTAAACCCGAAGGACAGAAGAGTTATAGCTGCTCTAGCTGCAAAGAGTGGACCGATGTCATATTGAACCCTATGCATTAGCTCATATGTGAGTCTAGGAATGTGAGCGAATACTTTTGGAAATACAGTGTATGATTCTTGATCTGACATAAAACCACTCACTGCATGTGGGGAGGCAGCCATTACCTTTGGCATAATAATTTCTGATGGCTGCCCTTCCTGATGCAACCATTACCATTTACCCAGGCTTGGAAGCAATGCTAGAAATACACTGGTTGGTGGCTGTTTTTATGTTAGAAATGTATATTTTATTAAATTCTGCATTAATATTCATTATATTCATAATATTCATTGTTAGGTGACGGTGACTTCCTTCAGTTTGGTTCTGTTTACTTTAAGACTTTATACTGTTTTATTTTATATATAGTTCTGTTTGCAGACGACATTGTGATCAGTAGTGAGAGCAGGGAATAGCTAGAAAAGAACTTGGAGAGAGGTGGAGGAATGTTATAGAACGCAGGGGAATAAAGTCAACTGTAATAAGACAGAATACATGTGTGTGTGAATGAGACGGAGGCAGGTAGAACAGTCAGGATATGGGAAGAAGTGGTCACAAAGGTGAAGACGTTCAGATACTTGGGATCATCTATCCAAGAAAATGGGGAGGGTGGAAAAGAGGTGAAGAGTACAGGCAGGATGGAGTGGGTGGAGAAAAGTGTCAGAAGTGATGTGTGACAAAGTAAAAGGTTTATAAGAGAGTAGTGATCCCAGCCCCTTGTTGTATGGTTTGGATATAGTGGCACTGACTAAGAGACTTCCTGTAGAACTGGAGGTGGCAGAGATTAAGATGTTGAGGTTCTTTTTGGGAGTTACCAGGATGGACAGTGTTAGGAATGAGAACATCAGAGGTACAGCACAGGTTGGAAAATTGGGAGACAAATTTAAAGAGCGCCGACTGAGTTGGTTTGGACATGTCCAGAGGAGGGGCAGTGGATAAATATAGTAGAAGGATGTTAGAGATGAAGCTGAAAGGCAGGAGGCAGAAAGGAAGACCAAAAAGGGGATATATGGATAGACATGCAGGTAGCTGATGTGAGAGCAGAAGATGCAGAGGACAGAGAGAGGTGGAGAAGATTGACTCACTGTGGTGACCCCTGATAAAGGGAGAGGGGAAAAAAAAGATTTTATATAGTAATATTTTATTACTTTTGAAGGCATTGTTGCGTCTGCACATGTGGAAAAGACATTTTCACACACAGTACCGTACAGTTCTTAGCTGGAAAGTTTTACTGAGTGTCTTGGAGAATCTGACTTTGTCTGTCACACTTGCTTCTTGTCTGCTGTAAAACTCCACAGCCTTTATTATATTTTTGTGTTCACTCAATTATTTCTGCAGCATTCGTAAAAATGTGCAAATTTTTTTATAAACAAAAATAAAGGGTGTTTAAGACTTACTTTTGCACAGTGTGTGTGTGTATATGTGCAGAATGCCCATATGAGATATAAAATACAGTATATCCCGTTAAACGTGTCAAAAAGTACGTTCCTAAGTTTAGAATTTAGAATATATCTAAAATAAATTTGACCCGTGATGAAGTCTACTGTAGTAGATCATTCTGTATGTGCACTTTTTATACACACTGCCTATAAACCAGAATGAACCAGATTAACGCAAGCTGAAGTGTCCGCTGATTATGTGAGTACATCTGATTTCTGGAACTAGTGCATGAGCCAGACCCGTGGATTCTTATTGGGTCACAAAGTACATGGTATAATTATAGAGTCTTTTCATCCTTGAAGTACCCGTGGCCTGTTTTCAGTGTATCTTTGTTTTGCAGGGACCTTAGAAAGATTGTTCCATGTGTTCATAAATAAAATGGCGCACTATAAAATACACACTATACTGTAAGAAAGGGAAATCACATGACCTCGCTGGTGAATGTGTATCAAAGTCGCACTGTTTTATGCTAAGGAGCAACAGCTAAACATCATTCCATCTTATGTTGTATTTCTTCACTTCTCTCCAACTATGCAAGCGACTGGCCGGTGATGCACTATATTGCCAAATTAGTATTTGCTAACCCATCCAAATTTTCGGAATAAGGTGTTCCAGTCCCCAGTTCCATGGGAAAAGCCGGGAGTGTTAGTAACAGGGACTTTGGCTTCCGCTTGACAGAAGGACACATTCTACTAAAACAAACGCAGGGAGATTACATTAAAGTTATGTGATTGTTTAAAAGTAAAATAAATTGTGCTGCCAGAGTGTGGATAATTTTTGACTCATCTTTGTATTATGCCTTCGCTCTTTGCTTAAGCCTACACTGTGGTTTGCAGGTTAGTTGGGTGATTGCCACTCAGACGGATATTGTTTTTGTTACAGCACCACCTACTGGCCGGTCATATGTCCATTCACTGGCCACTCTATGTACTGTATCTATGTAGCAAGGTGTGCTTATATGTGCAACAGAGCCAGCAACAGATTTACTGTGTTTACATCCAAAATCCATGACATTTCGTTTTACAAGGCAACCACCACAAAGGTGCTTTAGTGATACGCTCACACCGGTCATTTTATTAGGTACACCAAATTGTTAATGCAAATATATAATCAGCCAATCACATGGCTGAAACCCACTGCATTTAGTCATGTAGAGGAGGTCAATACAACTCAGTGAAGTAAAAACTGATCATCAAAATGGTGATGAAATGTGATTTAGGTGACTTTAAATAATGTGTCATGGTTGTTGGTACCAGCCGCTGCTGGTCTGAGTATTTCAGAAACTGTTAATTAACTGGGATTTTCACATACAACCATCTCTAGTGTTTACACAGGATGGTCAGTAAAAGAGAAAGGTTTTACTAGCAAGGTGTACATAATAAAGTGGCTTGTGAGTGTATGAGTATACACTACAGCTTTTTCACCCATTTCTGCAGACCCATATGGATGTGTTTAAATTTCAGGATGTATTTATGTGAGTTTTAAAGGCAAAAACAAATCGCAGTGTCAAAACCTATGTTGTCATGTGGACAGGATGTGGACACCGTGCAACATGCCACATGTGTTTATTATTTAAATAGGCACCAATACCATTCTTGGTAAACCCTGTTTGTTCATCCTCTGTTTTATACCTGATGGATGGAAATCCCTGTCTGTGTTTTCTTGATGTCCTGCAAAATTCCTATTCCCAAAGTCTTATTGAATTGGGAAAGAGAGCTGTTAGATATTCAACACCTTCTGACCGGAACAACCCACAGGATGAATTAAAGACACAGAGCATTGTACTGTTGGTGAGATTTAAGGCTATGGTGAAGTTGATTGAGTCCAGATTTTTTTTGTGTTCATTCATTCATTCATTCATTCATTCATTTTCTTTCACTAAATCTAGCTGGGGTCATGTGCCAGCTGGGGCCCACCTGGGCAACTCTGGGCACAAATGCAGAATCAAACCTAGACAGGATGCCAATCCATCGTAGGACACAGAGACACACATTCAAACACTACGGCCTACTTTTTAGACACCAATTAACATATCCTTCATGTGTTTGGAACGCGGGGGGGAAACTGGAGCACTCAGAGAAAACCCGTGCAAACAAGGAGATAAAACTCCACACAGAAATTTCCAGAGTCTTCCCAGCCAGGAATCAAACCTGGGTCCGTCTTGCTGTGAGGCAACAACACTACCACCGTGCCACTCTGTATTAATTATAACGATCAGATACATTGTTTGGGAGTAAGAAGGAAACGTTTTCATTCAATCCTCTTGTACAATCCTCGACACACTAAACTCACCTTTCAGGTCTGAGGTGTCTGTCGACATACTGTTTTAAATCCTCCTCCCTCTCTTCGACTTGAACTTGAAGGGTAGTGAAGAAGAGAAGACACTTCATTGCCACCGGGCTCTCACTTTGGAAAGTTAGAAGCAGGTAAGTGTGATAAATCAGTTGACTAGATATTGATTTACAACTGTCTGTGTGCAGGCAATTTATAATATAGCGTATATATTGTCTTTCTGTTCACATACTAAATCACCACTCAATCTTTATTTTCTCCTGGCTGATAGTGTTGATTATTCTATGTTTAAACTGAGATATTGGTAGAACTTATTAATTCTTAGGACAAACTAGAGCAAAGTAACTGAAAATGACGTAGCTGAAGAAGATTGAGAGTGTGTGTTATACTGGAAATTCATATTTACCCGGGTTTTACAGTATAAAATGTATTAGCAGTGGCTCTGGCATATACTCACACTCATCCGTAATGGATTTTGAGGTATATATTGTGCACCGGTACAATAAGAGCCGGTGTATACATAAGAGTCATGTATTGTTTCAAGTTCTCTTACTCTGAAGCGAAATATTTAGAGGAAACAAAACTCATGCATATAATCGGTAGATGAAATGGCATTTAAAAGGGTGTGAACCCATCGACAGGTTATTTCAGTCCACACCCAAGCGCTGAATGAATGGGTATAGAAAGACATATAAATGTTTGTAATTAGTTAAATTAACTCTACAGCGCACGTACCTACAATCATGTATTGAAGTGTATATTAAACTGTATATATTCACACCTTGGAGTTAAATTATTCTACTTATACTTAAAATAATGATATTCTTAGTTACAACTATGAATTATGTAACACTGGTCATGTTAACCCAAAATCTGGAAGTTCAAACGAGTTCTTGACACCAGTCTTACCTTAAGTAGAAAAACACTAAAATGGAGTCAGGACTTCAATAACGAAACCTACAGTATCATTGGCATTCTGATTTGGGCTATGTATCTATCTTGGGGCCCAGATTTGTCAGCCATTGTGCACCACAAACAGTGCCTCTTATGGCTGTGCATAGTTTAAAACTATAATTTGTCACATACCATTCTAAAAAACTAGAAATGCTCCAGGTTAAATCTGAGACAGCGTTACTCTGACATTTTGCTACAATACTGTACTGGATACTGATTGTGCAAATAATATTGGTTCCTTGTTTCAAATATTAGGCTCCTGGGTTATTGTCCCATCCTTAGACAGCCTGGATAGCTCAGTTTTTATAGCGAGTTCTGCTGAAATAAAGCCAGGAACGTGCGTAATAACAAGAGACGGATGCTTAATCAGATTATCACTATCCCATGAAGCACATTCAGGACGTGCAGCTAACCATCACAATTTAATGATGGCGTATGACATGTGACATGTATAGAGTACTGTAACTATGAATTTGCCCATAGTAGTGATAGGCACAGGAGGACATTTTCGAGGTTTTCTGCCTTGATTTATGATTGAAAGCATTGTATATGCTGTGATTCATCATCACATATATTTCAGTGTGTTTTTATCCCCCCCCAGACAACAATCAGGGACGTGTCAGTCACTAATGTTTCGGCTAGTTCAGCTGACATTACTGTGTACATTGGGAGCCTAGTGGCATCAGAATGAATTGTGTTAGTATTAGTTTTACAAAGCGGTTATCATTGTAGCATGTTATATAACAAGACTATTTTTGTCTTTGCTCCAATACAAATAAACCTGTATTGAAAAATTAATAGGTATAACATTCATTCATTCATATATTTTTTATACCCGCTTAATCTGGTCCCCACCTGGCAACTCTGAGCACGAGGGCAGGAACAACCCTAGACAAGGCGAATACACACAAACACGCTCACTGGAAATTTAGATACACCAATTAATTTGTCTTTGGAATGCGGGAGGAAACTGAAGTATCAGGAGAAAATCTGCACAAACACAGGGAGAACATGCAAACTCCACACAGAAATGTACACGAGTTGCCCGGCCCGGGACTTGAAACCTGGTATCTTCACGCTTTGAGGCCACAGCCTTATCCACTGCACCACTGGTATAACAAAAAACAACTGGTTTCATGAACTGTTATGAAAATAATTAAAACAGAGCTAAAATTGACATCATCATCATCATCACCATCATGATCATCACCAGTAATGGCACACTATAACAGGCTACATGAACATGTCGGTCATGTAAACAAATCTAAACTTCTGTAACTCTTTGTTTTTACAGAGATAAACTGGTTTCAAAATGTACCCCAGCAGAACACAGCAATC
>JAOUQV010046782.1:4197-14789 GCA_028565295.1 Aspidoras spilotus
CCTATTAGTATTACTATGAAGAATGATATACCTAAGGTGATACTTCTTCACTCAGACATTTTTTTAGAAAGATAACATTCTTCAGATGCCTTAAATTAATTTCCAGTTGCTTTACGATGTGTCTTATGTCCATACGAAAGGACGAAATAAATAAGTGAGGAAAGGAAGAAGAAAGACGGTTTGTTTATGCTAGCGAGGCTGATGTTTGAGAAACGCCATCAAGGTTTGCGTAGCAACCCGAATAGACACGGGATACTGACTGAACCGTCAGTAGCAACGACACCAAATCTTGAGTTTTTTCCCCATTTTTAAGTAATTTCATTTAATAACCGTTATAGAATCAGTATTAATGCCTTATTTTTTATATGTCTCCAATGAAAGCATTTATTGTTTAGTTTAGTACAATTTTACCTCAGAATGTATTGCTATAGGTTATTAAGAGATGCTACGTTTAGCCAAGTTGCCTAATAGTGTACATGTTTAAGAAACAGTTTCCAATAGGTTTTAACCTAAAGGAGGTTAAAACCGACTTTAAAAGTAAGTATTTAATTTTTATTTAAAGAGCACATTTAACACAAAAGTGCTGTACACAACACTTTAACCTATAATAAGCAATGAAAAAGATATCTTTTGTTATTTAACATTTTTTTTTAATTGTTAAACGCTAATAAAATAGGCATTTTCCTTGTAATGTACACCCAACAACACCAAATGCCCTCCCAATGATGGAGAATTGTCAAGAAGTTCCTCACAGCTATATAAAAGACATAACCCCTCAGCACACACACAATTAGTGTACCAAGTAGATTGCCTAAATAAATAAAAAGGCTAGTTTAGGGGTACAACAACAGACAGACAATAAGTGGATGAAAGCATCAGACCAGGGAGAGTCTAAAACACTTAACGTGACCAAAACGGTGACATTGAAACACCAAACTGCCCCCTACCTATAAAATAAACTTGTGACCCAAAAGGAGAATTATCATTTTCACCTTAGGCCTTTTTATTACCATTCAAACATATTATAGGGAAAAGGCTTAACGTAACTTATTGTTCGAAAACGGTGACCTAGGAACATTAACTTCTCTACTACTACTGATTATAAGTAGTCTGCATCTATTACAATGGTGGTTCCTGTTTGTCAGGTGGTCTCTGGTCTTTAACCATTATTGTCCCCACAGGCAAATGCCCCAACAACAATTGTAAAATGTATCATAAATATTTACCAAACAATAGACAAATAAAATATCTACACAAGTAAAAAGTGCTTATGATAAGTAGTAACTGGTGTTCCTAAATCAATGTTTTAGTATATTAAGCCATGTTAAGCTTTTCCCCCTATATATAATATTCTTAATTTGTTTTGTCTTATTGGTTCATTACCATCATCTTTGAAATCAATAGTCATATTGACGACAGGAAAAAAGTTATATCCATACACAAGATGCACGTCTTATACTCAGGTCATTTACCTACACAAGTCTGTGACAATTTAGCATCTCCAATTTACCCAACATGCATGCCTTTGGACAGTTCGTGCGGAGAACATGCAAACTTCGCACAGAAATTCCCAGGTAGCCTCAGGATCGAACCCGGGTCCTCTTGCGGTGAGGTCACAGCACTATCCACTGCGCCACAGTGCCGTCCTATAATATTCTTGCATAAGAATTAAAAAAGCGTAATGTAAAAATGTTTACATTTCAGGGATAAAGAGAACTTATGATCAGTAGTGAGTGAGAGAATTCTAGTGTTCCTAGGTGACCGTTTTAGAACATGAAGCCACGTTAAGCTTTTCTACATTAACCGGTTTATTCCCCATTTCCAGAACTGTGTCTCAATTGTCTTTAATAGACTATTGATTAAAATAAAGATCACATTTAAGGACAATCCTTTATCAAGACTTCTCACTCTGCCTTTACCAGTTAAACGATTATCTCTTCCTGTGAGGTTAGTTTTTTTCCGCCTAGGCAGGCAGTCCTGTCTTTGTAATAGTTGACTAACAGACCCTTTGTTTTCCCCTTTTCTAACAGGATCCAGAATCAGCCAAGTAGGTCTGACTCAGTTAACACAAGGGTTTGTTTAAGATAAGGGTATGGGGTGTAAATCAAATTTAACATTATTTAACCAAAACGAAACACAGTTAGATTTTGGATACAGTGGACGAAGAGGTAGTAGATAATAATAATAATAAGTAAGTTATTCATCAATTTCAGAACCGTGCTTGGACTCATTTTAATAAACAATAGCCAAATTAGATAGCACAGTTGAACGGTGGTAGTGCTGTCGCCACACAGCAAGAGGGTCCTAGGTCTAATCCTCGGGTGACTTGGGAAATTTGTGTCGAGTTTGCCTGTTCTCCCTGTGTACTAGATTAAAAAAAATCTCATTTAAGGACACTCCAATGTCAAGATGTCTCAATCTGCCTAGTAGTTTAGCAAAGCGATTATCTCTTCCTGTTCTGGGTTGCCAAGGCCACGTTATTGTTAAAATAATAATATTGTTGACCAGCTGATTTTATTCTCTGCTAGGATCAAAAAAACACCTAAATATATCAATACCAATCTCCTAATATCTTTCTTTCTCTAATGATCTTATCTCTCTGATACACGTCATCGAATCATTACAGTCTTATTCGATATTATAGGGTTAAAAATAAACACATCACACTCACCTTTGTCGGTTTTCAACTAAAAATCGACGTCAATTCAAGAATAAGGTGAGAGATTTCCCAATATATGGAGAAACGTTCCTTTTTTAGGTTTTGGACGCAAATAAAGAACTCTCTCTCTCTTTATCTCTGTCTCTTTATCCTCCGATCGTCCCTTCTTTTCTTTCACCGGCGTTTCTTTCCTTATTTAGTGATAAGAGGCGGGGTTTACGTCACTGCGGAGAACTGGCTCCTGATTGGTCGCGCAGTATATCTAGGGGCGGGCGAAAACGTTAAGGAAACGGATACAATAAGAGAATAATTCTTGCGTACAAAAAAAAACAACAACAAAAAAAAACAGAACGATCACTTGATTAGGAACATACGGCTACGTAAGCAAACTGCGAACAAACTGCACATGTCCACACAACTCCACCACAATACTATGGACGCACACTTCACATTTCTTTAAGATCTGTTGTACAATCACTTGCCAGACCAAAGTACAAGCCTAGGTCAAGACCAAGGCAGAGAGCAACCTTCTCAGAATTGGCCATCTGATGGTATACGAAATAAGAAGTCTTAATTGTTTATATTTTCCATCATTCATCGCTGTCCCTGTCTAGTTACATATGCTGCTCCTGAAAGAGTGATAATCCTAACCTTATGTGCTAGACCTACCTGACCCATTATGATGATCAATGTACTGTCGCAGCCCATGTCAGCCCAAGTGACCAGATTCTGCTGAGGATCGACAAACAGTATGGTCATATTTCCTGTCTACACACCTTTACTACTACACACATTTACAGAGTATATTAAACAATCTTTATATAAGCCAAATGAAGATGGATTTTCCTTTCGAGTCTGGTTCTCCTCAAGGTTTCTTACTCTTATCATCTCAGGGAGATTTCCCTGCCATATACAATAGAACTTGTGTAAAAAATATAACTTACATATACGTAAGGAATATATCCTAAATTTCATTGTGAAAAAGTTCTATAGAAATCAATTTGAATTTAATTCAATACTCTATACACAAGACGACCCCTGTCTGCTACTCCACCAGTTCACCACCAGCTGACCGATCTGTGACCTTCTGCTGGATGTTTGTTGATGTGCCTCCACTCTTGGTTCACCTGTAATACTATGGTACTGGTAAAGCCTACAAGAGAAGCTGTTGCTGAAACACTGTCACCACATCTTCCAGCTCCGACTGTCCGTCCACATCCAAAGTCCGTTTTCAAAGTCACATAGCATAAAACATTTTACCTTCTGCTGTACAGTAGACAGATCAGCAACTTATATAAGATCAAATTGTGCCGTAACCACTAACTAACACACTTTATCAGCGATCAAATGTCACCTGTCAGGTGTTCCTAATTCAGTGATAATTCAGTGCAGTTGTTTGAAATAGCAGGCAATATAGTAGATTCACGTTAACATTAAACAGATTGCCATGAAACATCCAAATATTTGTTTCTAATCCAGCTATTTACAGCCTGAGCGTATATGTAGGTGTTTTTGTGTATCTGGTCTTCACATGTTTTCTCCCCTGTCTATGTATTTGCATTTTTCTTTCTCAGAATTGAAGCTGCTTTCTTTTCAGCATCTGCTCTCATAGCCCCAGGATGTTATGAGCTCAGTTTTCACCTGTGCCAAGGTAACATATAAAGCTTTTGTTGCCTTAAACCCAGGCCTTCTGTTTACCATGGGAATGGATGTCGTATTAAACTTGACACATCTTTAGATTTTTTAGTGCATAATACATAATCTTATACCTTTCCACAGAGCAGAATAATACAATACTTTGCAAAACTCTTAGACATCTTATTTTTGTTATAGCTGTATAATGTACTAGCTAACTTACTACCATTACAGTTTACTCCATGTTAGTCATAGTGTATGATTGTTTTTGAAGTTATTATTATTTGTTATACAGCATAGCTTTGCTTGTGTCCAATAAAGCTACATTTTACTGAGTGTTATGAAGAATGTGACGGAGTTCTTCTGGAGATTTTGACTGTCACATTTGCTTCTTTGTTTGTAACTAACATCTTCATTGTGGTTTGCCTCTGTTATGTAATATGTCTCATTCTTTATTGACTTGAAGACATTTTTGTATCACCATTTTCTTGTTGAACAAATGGTTTGGACAATTGAAAATATTAGTATTAAAGACTAACAGTGTATATAAAGAGTTACTTGCATTGCCGATCTGGCCCATTTTATGCCGGATGCCATTCCTGATGCAAACGTTCACTCTTTCGGGCTTAGGATCGGACATTTTAGCATCTCTGATTCACCTAGCATGCATGTCTTTGGACGGTGGGGGAAACCTGTTAGAATACGGGGAATAGACCACTAAATAAGAATGTCTTGAAACCAAATGGCTGGTCCGATCATAATATTTGTAATATATACGGTTACATAAATGTACATCATAGGTACATCCTGTACGTATCCATGTTTCTGTCATAGTTTGATTTTAGGCTTAAAATATAAAACATTGTTACCCAGAATTTAAGTGTCACTCTTTAAGGTTTTAATTTAAGGGTCTCTAAGTTAAAGGGCCATGACTTTAAGGGTAAAGTTCTTGCTTTGAAATTTCATTGTGTATAAGATTCCTCTCAGGAGTAACCAGAGAGAGCTGTCTAATAGAAGTACTTGTACATTTTTGCAGGTTGTGCATGTTTTTCATTTAGACACCACCATTGTTGGGGTGATAATCACTTCCACTTGGATGCATCATTGTTTGTGAAGTATATAACAAAGATATTAAATCAGAAACGCCGTCTCTAATGGTTCAAGGTTAACATTGTTCAGTATGATCACACGTCATCACAGCTTCAGTTGCTGCTTTAAAAAAATCACAATTCTATGTGCATTTGCGTAAATGTCACGTGTTGACATAGTTCGCTTTCAGCGTATGTCTACATATTTTTGCATATAATTTGAATAGGATATTTGTTTCCAGTGGAAAAACTGCTATGACACAATATTGGGAACACCTGGCAGGTGGCATGTGATCATTGATAAAGTTCCCCAGTTGGTTGATTGCATCACAGATGGCTTTCATATATAGTACTGCCTTGTGTCACTGGTGTACCAAGAGTGGAGCAAACATCCAACTGAAGGTCACACCGCATTGTAAGAAAGACGTTGATCATCCTCCACATGTTTAACGTTATCCGTCTGCCATTATATCTTTGATTAGTTCTGTGAACTGCCTGATATGGGTTGACTTATAGAGGATGTTCTGTTATAAGGCAGGTGATTCTAATCCAGCAATTGCTCAGTTTTTATTTACAGTATGTGTGTGTGTGTGTGTTTTGTAATGACCTTTATTACAGTTTTATTTCAACAACAGCTAAGTATGTTCTTACATGCTAAATTTAACTTATACACACAGTCATTCCTTAGTGGAAGTGCCTTGTTTGTTTTATAGATGTTTCACATGACAGTGTTGGTATGTGCTATGGTATGTGCTAGTTTTATGTTTTCATTTGGCTCCACATGCTCTTACAAGCAGTGCAGTTTTTGAATATGCACACGCAAACACACACACACACATACACACACACACACTTACACACACACATACACACATGGCTGGGTTTCCCCAAATTTCTTTTGAATTCTTATATACCACTCAAACCAGGTTCTTCTCCGCTCGCTATGCCTTGCTCTCCATTACTTACTGTGTTTCGCTTGCTTTCATTTAAGTTGGTCCATCCTTTTTCACACCCTCACTTCACTTGCTGTTGTCTTTCAAATGTCTATTTTTAGTAAGATTTGATACATCTGGAATTACTAAATCAAATCCAATTCACATGACTAGCCTAAGAACATTGATGCAAGGACTGACTTCAGTACAGTGTTTTGTAATCATTACTTTCTTCTTGAGCTAGGTTCAATAAAAAAACTCTAAATCACATGCAAAAATACACTGACTGATTATTAGATTAGAAACACCTGGCTAGTAACAATAAGATTAGAGGAAATAACATTACTCTGAAGGGAATCTCATCCTCATTCGGGTTATGAAATATTACGGAATAGTCTGTAACTATGTATGTAATAGTGCAGGTGTGTAAACATGACATATTTCCAGTGATTTTTAAGCGTCATGAGCTCTCACAGCTCTAACCCTAACCCTAGCACATCAATGGGGTTCAGTCAGGTCAAGGAGATGGAGTCAGGCTCAAACACACTCTCAGGAATAGCATATGTAGCTACACATGGAACAGAATCCACCTCAGTACTAGAAGGTGAACATCCTCTGTACATAAGATAGCCTATGTCCAATGCTCAGAGCCAATTGAGACGTAACCATCATTGATCATATGCAACCTGCCTGTTGTTCCTAATCCAGTGATCGTTCTACAGGAAGTGCGTAGTATGATGCAAACCAGAGATTTTCCCATACTGACACACCCAGGAAACTAGTCATTGTTTCATCAACGTAATGAGGAATAACAGAGCAGTTGCTGACTCAGTAATGTTTCTCGAAACTGATTAAATAACTGGAAATAATCAAATGATTTGTACACCCTCGAATAAAACAACTCCCTTTAAATACATCCCTTTAAGTATTTACTGTTTTGTTGTTTACACAGATTTCACACTGACCTCATGGTACTGTTTGTGAAATCAAAATATAAATACGTGGAAGAGGACAAGTCTTCTTGGAAGTTTTGGAACATGGCCAGATGATTCATGTGTAATCATGAGCACAGATTCGACGATCTTTATGGCACGTGGTCAAGGAGCGTACAAATATAACACAGCAGCTTGTAGTGTGTTTTTGTTAACACTTGTTGTGTATTGCATGTGTGTGTGTGTTTTAGTTTTCATGTTTGTGACAGATGTGATTTTAAAAGAGCCGAGTTTTATGGTCACTACAATCGAGACCAAGACCATAGGCAATAAAGTGCGTGATATTTTTTCTTTTCCACACCATTCTCTGTAAAACCCTAGAGATTGTTGTGCCTGGAAATTTCAAATAGATCAGCAGTTTCTGAAATACTCACAGCTGCCTGTTTGGCACAGATAACCATGTCGCATCACTTAAATCCCCTTTCTTCCCCAGTTTGATGCTCAGTTTGCAATTCAATTTGCAAGTTGTCTTGACCACCTCTACATATCCAAATGCAGCGAGTTGCGGCTCGGTGATCGGCTTAGTAGATATGTGTGTTAACAAGCAATTGAAAAGGTGTACCTAATAAAGTGGCTGGTGAGTGTATGTCATGTTAGTGACATCAATTACATTGTGTGTATGTTTTTCCATAAGCAAAATGAGTGAGGTGCGAAATGTGATCCACAACCAAAAGCATCTTTTAAAGATATAGGATATAAGGAGTATACGCTGGATATTCACTGGAGTTGGAACACCGGATTTGTAGCATATGACCATAAATTGACCTGTGCAACAAAAGGCAACACTTGTCAGATATGTGTGAATGAAACAATCTGAATAACTTTGACTCAGATAGTTCGAAGCCAGATATTTGTGGCCAGTCCAGTGTTTCAGGAACAGCTGTACTTGTGAAGAACCACTACCAAACATCCATCTGAGGATCACACAGTGAGTAGAGTAGCTTCTAGCTGCAGAGCTGCAGTTCCAGCTGAGTCCCCTACTCACAAGCACAAATGTGTATGCAGCTGGGGTAAGGTTTAAGTTCAAATTGGAATCATGGTGACCTGAGCTCATTGAGTGTCTGATATTGCGGGGCTGAACGTGTGTACCTCTGCAGATTAACCCTTCTCCAGATGGATACATTTGGTTGATACAAGTGGCGAGGTTCAAATTAGCGATTCGAACTAACAGAGATGCTGCAGCGGGAACAGACCGACTTGCATATACAGGTGCATCTCAATCAGTATTTCAGTACAAACAGTGAAACACATACATTATATAGATTCATTACAGACACAGTGATATATTTCAAGTGTTTATTTCTGTTATTGTTGATGATTATTGCTTACAGACAATGAAAACTTCAAATCATTATCTCAGAAAATTAGAATATTATATAACACCAACTGAAAAAAATAATTTCAGCCTTCAGTTCGTCTGCATTGTTGGGTCTGGTGCCTCTCATCTTCCTCTTGACAATACCCCATAGATTCTTTATTGGGTTTAGGTAAGGCAAGTTTACTGGCCAATCAAGCAGAGTGATACTGTGGTTATTAAACTAGGTATTGGTACTTTTGTCAGGGTCGTCAGGTGCCAAGTCCTGCTGGACTATGAAATTTCCAAGCTTGTCGGCAGAGGCAAGCATGAAGTGCTCAAAACTTTTCTGGTAGACGGCTGCACTGGTCTTGATATAACACAGTGTACCTACACTAGCAGATGACATGACTTCCTAAACCATCCTTAATTGTGGAAACGTCACACTAGACCTCAAGCAGCTTGGATTGTGTGCCTCTCCACTCTTCCTCAAGACTCTGGGACCTTGATTTCCAAATGAAATGCAAAATTTACTTTTATCTGAAAACAATTGGACCAATAAGTAACAGTCCAGTTCTTTTTCTCCTTGGCCCAGGTAAGACGCTTCTGGTGTTGTCTCTTGGTCATGAGTGGCTTGATACAAGGAATGCAACAGTTGTAGCCCATGTCCTGGATACGGCTTTGTGTGGGGGCTCTTGAAGCACCGAATCCAGCAGCAGTCCATCCCTTGTAAATCTACCCCAATTTTTTAATTGCCCTTACTTGACACTTCTTTCATTGCTGCGGTTATCCCAGTTGTTTTCCTACCTCACCTTTTTCTTTTCACTGAACTTTCTATTAATATGTCTGGATACAGTACTCTGTGAACAGCCAGTTCTTTAACAATGCGGCATAACCTCCTTGTGGAGTGTGTCAATGACTGCCCATGTCTTCCCCATGATTGTGTATCCTACTGAACCAGACTAAGGGACCATTTTTAAGGCTTAGGAAGCCTTTGCAGATGTTTTGTGTTGACTATTCTAATTTTCTGAGATAAAGATTTTGGGTTTTCATTGGCTTTAAGACATAATCATCAACAGTAACAGAAATAAACACCAGAAAAAGATCACTATGTTTGTAATGAATCTATATAATGTTTGCATTTCACTGTTTGTATTGAATTACTGAAATAATTTTTGAAACTTAACTTTTTGATGATATTCTAATTTATTTAAATGCACCTGTAGAGGATGTTTAGCACATTGTGGAATCACCAGTAGAACCCAGGTAGAAACCATATGACTCCAGATGTTGTTATTATAATGTTTTTATTCATATGCAGTTTTTATAGTTAACAGCATACTCAGTGGGTTCCTTAAACTGAACGGCTTTAAAACATAACCAGAACATTATCGTACCTATAAACAATAAACATTTCCAATAGACAGCAAGAGAGAAGTTTCTAAACATAGATAATGTCTAAAAGAGTTTAATTCTAGTTTACTTTACTAACAGCCCAATATTGTAAATATGAACAACTAGATGCTAGGCAGGGACGCCATGTTGGATTGAAACACTCCAAGTAAAAAAACAGGACATGAGGGTTCTTTTCGAACAAATAAATCCTTTGTTAGGTTATGGGTAGGGTACAGTGTGTCTTGCAGAAGCTGTTAATTACAGTGTTGAAAACAAACCTGTCTGGAGTCACACACAAAGGACTGTTTAGCAACAGAGAGAGAGAAAAAGATAGAGAGAGAGAAAGAGAGAGAGAATAGAAAAGTGTCCTAATTATATGCATTTGAACGTTAATGCCTCATTGGTTACAACCTAACAAGCCCACTTCACAAAGATTTCTTTGCATAGCCTGTGCCTAAGTCTATGTCCGGGTTAAACCTACTAAGCAAATATGAAAAACAGCACCCCCCTGTGGCTGACTTTCTATATCTACCTGAACGATGACAGAATTAGGAACACCAGTTGGTGGTTATGTCCTAATCAGATCTAAATAAGAAG
>JAOUQV010048018.1:0-17766 GCA_028565295.1 Aspidoras spilotus
TTGTTTCGTTTCACTGTGTACTGTAACACTGTATATGGCTGAAATGACAATAAAACTACTTGAGACTTGAGACTTCAGCCGTGACTTGGCGTTACTGGGAACGAACCGGAGACTCTCCGGTCACAAGGCTGGTTCCTTAACCAGTATATGGTAGACCTGGCATTTTGCTAACAGAAGCGTTTGCAGAAACTTATTAGCGCAACTTACAATTCATTCAACTGAGCAGTTTTGAGAGGTATGGGCCTTGCTTGAGTGGTTGACTATGTTGGGATTTGAACTCATTATTTTCCTATCAGTAGCCCAGCGTGTTAACCACTGATCCACCACTGTCTCCTTAATTGCTTAAATTTTCTATAAAATATTCCAGTTTTCCCGTGTGGTTATATCAGATATTGATGATTGCTGGACCTTTATTCAGTGTGGGATCAGAGCATAGGGGTGTTTAGGATTTCCCTTTGCCTTTTATGCACTGATCTCTTCCATATTCCTTGAATCCTTTAACAATACTAGGAACTTTAGGAAAATAAACATGTAACTATTTTTTTTCTTGTGGTAAATTGTTCTTTAAGATTTCATATATTTTCTTATGTTCTTTGTCATTTTTTTCTTAACAAAAACTCAAAGTCACATGATTATTTATTTTTTATCTCATTACTAGAGCAAACTTTTTGGAATATGGTGCAGGTATGAAGTGAATATATTTATTTAAAAATGAAATGAAGTTAATAATAACAGAAGTAATATATCTCTTAGGGTTATATATCAATTCTTTGAAATAAAATGCTAAGATGTTTGGCCATGCAACAACTTTTAGTGGTTTAGATGTTTGTGCAGAAACACTAATTACACTCTAGTAAGTTGCACACATAAACTTTCCTTCTGTGTTAGTAAAGTCTGAATAATGTTTACCTCCTCTATAAAATCTCAAAATTACGTTCTTTATACCATCTTCCACCTGCCTCCATTTACTAGGAAGTTCTTGAAGTTTTGGTTGAAAAACAGAAGATCAAAGTCTGTAAAGTAGTGGGTTACAAGTCCAAGCTCATGTTGGGAGGTCTCTCCTTAATACTCATGTTTTCTCTCTATAAATGAGGACCAGAATGAAGGGATTAGAGGAGCGGAACTGCACAGAGGCAGTTCTGAAGGGCCTATGCGACAGTGAGAGAGAAAGATAGAGAGCGGTTCTGTTGGCTTAAGCCAGATGCGCTGGAGAAGTAGTTATGTTCTGTCCGTTTACTTGGTGTTTATTCCCTCAGTCTAGGCTGGTTAGAAAATATTTTAGGAAATGTGGAAAAGCATGTACTACAATTGTGAATATAATATAAGCTTTCATTTGTCACAAATAAAATTGCACAGTGAAAATCTACCAGAGCACAGTAGCTGCTTTTATTTTATTAGTTCAACGCTGTACCACCACTATCACATTGCATCGGGGATTAGATGAAATAATGCAGTGTAAGCAGCAGGTGTTAAGTGCATCAAATTTAATGAGAGCACAGAAAATAAAAATTCTTATAATTATTTTTGTTTAAATTGAACCTGTTATACCACATGGATCTACTGTAATTCTACAGCAATATTTCGTCCAGTCGGACAAAACTTTTTCCATACTACCAAACTTATATTAGGGATGCACAGAATTGTTGTCCACCGAATAAAATGAAGCATCTGTCATTTAATCTATTATTATATAAATTTATTATATTATTATAATATATTATATAATTCTTCTTCTTCTTTCAGCCTCTCCCCTCATCAGTGGTTGCCACAGCAAGTCAATCTTCATTGAAGAACTCGCATAATTAATTTGGCTAATGTTTTACATCGGATGCCCTTCCTAATGCAACCCTCACTATTTACCCGGGATTATATGGCATAAACCTATTTTGGCTAAAACTTAAAAAATTAATTTAGCAGCAAACATTTAGCAGATATGCTAACAAAGCACAAAAGAAATAAAATAAATAAGCAAAAATGTTTCCCTTGAATAGCCTATTTAGGTGTATAAACGATTGCTGAGGGGATGCACTGTGGTGCAGTGGTTAGTGTTGTTGCCTCACAGCAAGAAGGACCCGGGTTCCGGAAAGAAGGACCGGAGCTTTCATTTTACTTTACTTGATATAATTGCTTTAATAACAGAAGCCTACAATAGAATGATGTCACTTACAATAGCTTTCCAGAAATTATATATTTTTTTTCTAAACACATCTGCTGAAATTTTCAAAGCTTTTGAAACGGTTATCTAATAAAACTGTAATAAATTGTAAATGATAAACCTGTACTGTAATAAAACTGATTGTAGCAGTCCTTTAAAATAAATTTTTTATGATCAGTTTTCTATCATTAACTGTCCATTTGTACCAAGTAAAATAATCTGGAGAAATCTGCAAATAAGCGGCAAGGCCGAAAACCAACATTGATGCTGAATTTCCCAGGTCCTGTGATCCCTAAGGCACTGCATTAAAAACCTACATGGGCTCAAGAACACTTAAGAAAACCATTGTCAGTAATCACAGTTTGTTGCTCGATCTACAAGTGCAAATTGTACAGTGCAAAGTAAAAGCCATATATCAACAACACCCAGAAATGGTGCCGGCTTCTTTGGCCCAGAGCTCATATGAGATTGACTTGATGCAAAGTTGAAAATTGTCCTTTAGTCCACATTTCAAAATGTTTTGAAAATCATGGACAATGTGTCCTCCAGGCCAAAGTGGAAAAGGGCTGTCCAGATTATCAGCGCAAAGTTCAAAATCCAGCATCTCTGATGGTGTATCTTATGAAGATACTATTAATGCTAAAAGGCACATACAGGTTTTGGAGCAACATATGCTGTCATCCAAGCAACGCTCTTTCAGGGACTTTCCTAATTATTTCAGCAAGACACTTTCTACACATGTTACAACAGCATAACTTTATAGTAAATAGAGGGTATTAGATTGGCCTGTCTGCAGTTTAGACCTGTCTCCCATTGAAAATGTGGGATGCGTTATAAAGTTGTACATCAAGAATGGGAAAGTATTACACCTATAAAGCTTCAATAATTAGTGTACTCATTTTCTTAAGCACTTATTGAGTGTAGTATTGATGCTGATATAAGACAGTGGTTATTGTTGTATTCTGTTTTTTTTTTGGGTTTTAATGTCCCAAAAATAACACAATAATAAATGCAAACACACATGCATTAAACAATTGTCTAATGTAATTAACCAGGATTTAAACACATTCAGACACAAATTTTAATACACAAAGTCAGTCACCATTTTTTGCTTTAAAAAATAAAGTTTATCCACCTGGGTGTTCTGTCCTCTGTACAACAGATGGCCATTTTCTTTAACTCATACATGACTTGCTAGAAATAATAAATAAAATGGTAGCCACTTGCAAAATGTCATTCATGAATTACATGTGGGAAAAGATATTCTAATGGGGTACCTTTCAAATTATTTTGTTTGTCTCGTAGAATGCTAAACAAATTAAACATCTTATAGTAGGCACTCGAGAAACCCAAGTATATGTTCGCAAATCTTGAACAAATCTTGTTCATTTTTGATAGGATTCCTTTAATTATCAAGTTAAAAAGGAAGGCTGTATTAACTAAATAACTATTTCTGACAACTATGGTTATATAAATTCTGACACTTTGGTCCTTGCTATAGACGGGCTAAAACATCACCAAATGTTTTAGTGAAGTCAGATTTATGTTCTTAGGTAAAGCCAGTGCAGTCCTCTATAGTTACAGCACTTTGGAAGAAGGTTCAATATGTTGTATAATATTACCTGTCAGAACTTGTTAGTATAACATTGTATTGTGGTTATACAACAATGATTTTACATGAATGCGAGCACATGAAGTAAATCTCAACTTGCATTATATAGTATGTAAACTTATTAAGATTGTGGTACCTTTTGTTTTTTAGTTATATAAATATCAGTCATATCATTTAACCTCCAAAAATAAAAAAGTACAACTCCCAATATTAGACAAAATACCCAAGGTGACAGAAAATCGCATAATGTTTACTATATATATTCTATACTTTATATATGTAAAATGACAGATATTTAATGCACACACAAAATTTTAAAAAGCAAATGCAGCTCAGTGTTGTGAAGTAAACAAAAACAAGGGATAAACTACAACAGAAAAATGGCAGACGGCAACGCCCAGAGGATATGCAAGTAAGTGACTCAGGGAGGGGATCCACAACATTCTGGCTCTCCGAAGTTCTGCAAAAAAGCACAAAAAGCATAAAACATATGCAGGGGTTATTTAAAGTAAACATAAACATAAGCATAAGCAAGGGTATTTCAAAGTACACTTAAGCATAAGCAGAGGTATTTTAAAGTACACATAAGCATAAGCACACTAACACTGGTGCAAGCAAAAGCTACTAAACCAAAGGCAAGAAACAACTAAACAACAAAAACACATTCCGAGACAAAAGCAAAGTTCATAGCACACACAAAACAAAGTATGTTGTGTTGACCCGCGAGGCACTCTAACCGGAAAGCTGTTTAAATATCCTCCTAGCTTTTTAGCTAATTAGCTCCAGGTAAGGCTGGTCAGAGTACCTGTGTGAGACTCAGTCATTAGTTCCTTGCAGTGTGTGCAAAGCAGAGGCGTGACAATATAACTTGTTTAGAAATATGAAACCTACATTAATCATGAGCACATAGATGTTACTAACAAAATGCTCGAGATTAATAAGATGGTTGTTTACATAAAGCTACACTATATGTGCAAATGTTTGTGGACACCTGCCTGTCAGGTGCAAAAATATAAATTGCTGTATTCATTTTTTATAATCATAAAATAAATAATTTATTATTATTTATTATTTATTTATTTAATAAGTTATTTGTTGTCTTTCAACCTCTCAAAAACATGCCAATAGATGGACTGATTATTTGTAATTAAAACATGATTAGAGAGTGAGAGGACATTACTGTGTGACCAATTATCCTTGCCACATTCTATGTAAGCTGAAATAGTTAACATTATTAATTTGCCTCTTATTCTTGTGACAGGTTGTAGGTTGTGTGCTTGTGTGTGTTAGATTGGACTATTTAATTTCTGTATATAACGGATCAATTACTGATATTTGACTATGTTTTAGACTTTGTTTCACACTGCATCCAATAGCACACATATTCCGACACTCTACATTCAGGAAAACATACTTTATGGAAGACTATGATAATTGGGTTGCTGTTTTCTTAATGACTTTTGAATAAACACAAATAATACATAAGGTTTTTGACTTTAAATAGTGCAATCAGTGCATATCTTGTCCACATGAGGATACATTGAGGATAATAATTGATTTTTCATTACTGATTTTAGGGTTAGTGTTAGATTTATTATTTATTATCTGCATTTCTTACTACCAATATGTATGTGTAGTTATGTGTGACTGAATCATCCAAGTTGTATGTAACAACAAGAATGTTACTTGACAATGATTAGTTTGGCGATGTAAAAATACAACATGGGCAAAAAATGAGGAAGGAGAGAATAGGGACAGATGAAGCAGGACAAAGTGAGAGGTACTGGGAATGTGGGAATGGAGGCACACATCCAGCTGGCTGAAGGTTGGAGTTGTCTGATGAGCCAGAGCTGCAAAATTGGGCTGTTGGCCACAGAGCAGAGCTATACAGGGGTAAAGGGATGATTGGATCTAATATCTAAAAGTTTTGTTTTGTTCCAGAGAAATAAGCATCTATAACAAAATATGCTGCTTATCATATACATCTATTACGGTGGGTGTACAGTTAAGTAATTGTCTATTATAACTGCGGGAGATATCTTTTTTTAGCTGTTTGATTAGTTTCTGGCTTTACAGTCATATTTAATGATTACATATGCACTGTACTAAACATATGAACTTAATCAGTTATTTCATAGATTATCCTGTTTTATTTCTTTTTAAACATTTTATTTATACATTTATATATTTTTTATATTCATATAATCTGAGGGTCTTTCTGGTGTGCCAAAGTATTCTCTCTCTCTGACTCTTTGACTATCTCTGTCTCTCCCTATACTTTCAGATCTGACCCTGTTCTAAAATTGTAGTGTCAGGAACCCGAGAACTTTGGCAACCTAGGGGTATTCGGGATTCCTGGCAACCAACGGCTTTCGGTGACAGACCATGTTTACAGAAGCAAGAGTGACAGGGCTGTCACATGAGCTAATAGGTTTTAGCTGTTTTGTGTTTCGCGCACTGATTAGTTATTTAAGTTCTTATTTTGTTTAGTTCAGTGCACGACATTATAGAGAGACTAAGCCAAGTGTGTATTTCTTTGTTTTTTGCCACGTTGTGCCTAATTCCTGATTTTGTGTTTTGTTTAAGTTTATTTATTTGTTTGTTGCTCACTCTTGAAAGACTTATTATTAAAAGTACTTCTCTGCAACTACTTCTGCTTCCTTCCTGTGTGTTTGTGTGTGGGGATATCATGATAGAATGTCGGGCACCGCACAGAGAAGTAGCGAAGAGGCTGCTCACTTCAGAAGAGTGTTGGATTATTTTTGTGACGGCCGGGACGCCGGCGAGCGTATACTATCTTGTACCAGGGTACACGAAGTGTAGCAGATTACGGAGTGGAGTTCCAGACTATCGCAGCTGCAAGTGGGTGGAACGAGTCAGTCTGAAAGTATAGATTCCGGAGAGGGCTCCAGCTACATCGCTCACTTCTTCCTCAACTTTGCTACGCTTCAGACATCGTGTCCAAGGTTGCTACCCCCTTATGCTTTGACGGTGTCAGTGGTCCCCCGCCTTACCTTGCAGTTTCTTCCACTCCCCCCTCTGGCCTCAAGGACCTTATGTTTCCCCTCTATGTATCGCGCAGGGCTGTACTCCCCAAGCTCATTTGCTCTGGCTTTGTGTCCACCCTCTGGCTGCACAGGATCCTAAGTCTCCCCTCCGGCAGCCCCATGCGCTTGACCTTGCCACTGGACTCTGCCTAGATAGCTGCTCCTGATTTTAAGCTAAGTGTCCCCCAAAATCCCATTTCGGGATTTGGGGATTTTGTTATTTTGTTGAGCTCCCAGAGTTAGCTCATTGAGGAAGGGCTCTATCAGGAACCCGAGAACTTTGGCAACCTAGGGGTATTTTGGATGGTGACAGCCCTTGTTTACGGAAGCAAGAGTTATGGGGCTATCACGTGAGCTAATGGGTTTCAGCTGTTGTGTTTTGCACAGTGATTAGGTTACTATTCAAGTTCTTTCTTTTGTTTAGTTCAGTGTGCAACATTATAGAGAGATACACACTATGCCAAGTGTGTATTTCTTTGTTTCTTGCCACGTTGCCACGTTTATTTCTTTATTCTTCCCACTTCAGAGAAAAGCACCTCTCTGCAACTACTTCTGCCTACTTCCTAGTGTTCCTGTGTGGGGATATCGTGACATGTGGGTGGAAAAGTAATAGTCCTGGAACACACCGCCTCCCTTGCAAATGTGTGATTTGCATGGTTTCTCAATAAAAACTCAGGTCTGAAATTAATTATGCAGTTTGTTCTGTACTGTGCGCTACACAAAAAACAAGGCCAGGAATCGTGCACAAAATTCTATTGCCTTCATCTTGGGCCTTGACTTTTACATTTTTGAATAGAGAAAGGTGCAGAGTTATTAAAGTTTCAATTTAACCGGAAGGATCCATATCTGGTTGGTGTTCGTCTGGACTCAAAGTCGAATGTATCGACAACAAAATCACACAAAAATCATGAATGAGAATCAAAGCAATGGAGGCCTGGATTTGAAGTCACACACAAAATTAAAGTGGAAAAACACACTACAGTCTGATCCAACTTTGATGTAATGTCCTCACAACAAGTCAAAATGAGGCTCAGTATTGTGTGTGGTCTCTATGTGCCGGTATGACCTCCATACAACGCCTGGACAGTCTGTGGTGCAACGTGACGTTGGTGGATGGAGCGAGACATATCCCAGATGTGCTCATTTGGATTTAGGTCTGGGGAACGGACGGGCCAATCCATAGCTTCAATGCCTTCATCTTGCAGGAACTGCACACACAGTCCAGCCACATGAGGTCTAGCATTGTCCTGCATTAGAAGGAACACAGGGCCAACCGCACCAGCATATGGTCTCACAAGGGGTCTGTGTATCTCATCTCAGTACCTAATGGCAGTCAGGCTACCTCTGGCGAGCACATTGAGGGATGTGCGGCCCTCCAAAGAAATGCCACCCAACACCATTACTGACCCACTGCCAAACCAGTCATGCTGAAGGATGTTGCAGGCAGCAGATCGCTCTCCACAGCGTTTCTGTTACATGTGCTCAGTGTGAACCTGCTTTAATCTGTGAAGAGCACAGGGAGCCAGTGGCAAATTTGCCAATTCTGGTGTTCTCTGGCAAATGCCAAGCGTACTGCACAGTGTTGAGCTGTAAGCACAACCCCCATCTATGGACATCGGGCCCTCATACTATCCTCATGGAGTCGGTTTCTAACTGTGGACATTTGTGGCCTGCTGGAGGTCATTTTGCAGGACTCTGGCAGTGCTCCTCCTGTTCCTCCTGCTGTGTTGTTGCCCTTCTACGACCTCTTCCACATCTCCTGGTGTACTGGCCTGTCTCCTGGTGGCGCATCCAGACTGTGGACACTACGCTGACAGACACAGCAAACCTTCTTGCCACAGCTCGCATTGATGTGCCATGCTGGATGAGCTGCTCTACCTGAGCCACTTGTGTGGGTTGTAAAGTCTGTCTCATGCTACCACGAGTGTGAAAGCACTGGTGCTGAGAAGTGGTCTGAGGTCTGTGGTCCCCACCTGCAGAACCACTACTTTATTGACACTTTGATTTCACAGGTATTTATATTGTGTTGTTTATGTGTTATATAATGTATATACTAATTATACTAATGTATATACGATATAATACTACATATAATTGTTAGCTGGTTGGCCATGGGGAGGTCACACATTGAATTGTCGCCGCGTCTCGGATCTGTGCTTTGTCACAAGAAACACATATGAGAAGTGAAGCGGGTGTAATGCAATATCTCCTATGTGCATGATTCTGTGTTGTTTTTTATGAGTGTCAGAATTAAATGAACAACAAGAGGTGTTGTATTCTAATTACCATGAGAAAAAACTCATACGGCATATGGCTATCTGGTCGGCTGCAGCTCGACACTGCACTCACTGTCAGACACAAACCGGTAATCCTATATCAAGTCAGATGGATAATTATGAATAATAAATTATTAATTATTTATTTGTTAGCAAGCTGGTGAAAGAAAAGGAAGAGGAATAAGAGGAAGAAGCCTTGAGAGGAACCATATTCAGGAGGGAACCCTATGCTCATTTACCATAATACTATGTCATAAAAGCTAATAAATTTATTACAGTTTAACATGATGTCTGTTTTGTTGACCTTTAATTATTAATTAACGGAGCCATTCCAAGCTATTAAAGGAAATGCTGATTATATTACTTGCAGTCTAAAATTAAATTCAAGTGCATTCATATTCAAGTATTCTTCAGATACATGCACCGAGGTACATGGCATGAACCTGAATACTATTTCTGCTTAAAATTAGTCTGTGTTTAAATTGGAGGCAGAGTTTTCGTCTGGGGTGCCTTCAGTGTTATTGTGTGGATGTGTCAGTTTGTGCTACACGTATTTGTATTCTATTAGCTGCCTTTTCACAAGTATAGCATTTTTTTTGTATGTTTGCAGCTGCTGGCTATCGAGGACATTATGGAACCAGCAGCCCTATGATTCCATCTCCTCACATGATGGAGATGCAATTGATAAATGAAATATATTTATTTAAAATAAGTGTGTTTATTACTTCTGTTGATGGGAGGATTCATGTTGCTGCGGCTGGCTGCTGGTTACTGCTGTCCTTTGTCAGAAGTGCCTGGAACAGCTGCATCTCAAGGCATACAAACCCTATTCCAAAAAAGTTGGGACAAAGAACAAACTGTAAATAAAAATGGAATGCAATAATTTTAAAATGTCAAAAGCTGATATTGCATTCACAATAGAACATAGACAACACATAAAATGTCAATAGTGAGACATTTTGAAATTTCAAGCCAAATATTGGCTCAATTAAAATTTTGTGCAACACATATCAAAAAAGTTAGGACGGGGCAATAAGAGGCTAGAAAAGGTAAAAAAAACGGAACGGCTGGAGGACCAATTGACAATAGATCATTAACATTACTGGGTATAAAAAGCATCTTGAAGATGGGAAGAGGATCACCATCTTCTTCTTCTTTTGGCCTCTCCCTTATTCAGGGGTTGCAACAGGGAATCAATCTTTTCCACCTCACCTCTTCTGATTTCACGCCATCTACCTGCATGTCTACATTGGCCACATCTATGTATCTCCTTTTTAGACTTTCTCTCTGTCTCCTGCTTGGCAACTCCTCCTACCAATACATACATTGTCCCTCCTCTGCACATGTCCAAACGACCTCAGTCTGCCCTCTTTGACTTTGTCTCCCAATTTTCCAAACTGTGCTGTCCCTCTGATTTTCTCATTCCTAATCCTGTCCATCCTGGTCACTCCTAACGAGAACCTCAACATCTTAAGCTCTGCAACCTCCAGCTCTGCTTCCTGTCTCTTAGTAATTGTCACTGTCACAAATCATACAACAAGGCTGATCTCACTACTGTCTTGTAAACCTTTCCTTTCACTTTTGCTGCGACCCTTTTGGCACACATCACTTCTGACACTTTTCTCCATGCACTCCATCCTGCCTGTACTCTCTTCTTCACTTCTTTTCCACACTCCCCATTTCCCTGAACAGTTGATCCTAAGTACCTGAACTCCCGCACCTTTTCAAAGCATACCTCCACCTCTCCAAGTTCTCTTCTAGCTGTTTCCTTCTCTCAATACAGATCACGATGTCATCTGCAAACATCATAGTCCACGGTGATTCCTGTCTGACCTAGTCTGTTTATTACCAGAGCAAACAAGAAGGGGCTCAGAGCCAATCATTGATGCAGTCCCACCTTTTCAGTTTAATTCAATTAAATTCAATTTTATTTATATAGCACTTTTTACAATGGAACATTTTCACAAAGCAGCTTAACAAGAATGATATAACGTTTATAAATATAAATTTAAGCTTTAATAATAAATGTATTAGATTAATAGATTATTTTTTTCCCAAATGAGCAAGCCGATGGCGACGGCGACAGTGGCAAATCCCTGAGATGCTAAGAGAAAGAAACCTTGAGAGGAACCAGACTCAGAGGGGAACCCCATCCTCATTTGGGTTATATCTGATTAACAACACTGAAAAAAATCTGTGATGGAGTGTGTAGAATTTGCATGGAGTGTGTAGAATTTGCAAACCTTGAAACTATCTGTCACTCCTACAGCACATCTCACTACTGTCATGCTGATTGTATTGGAAATCACAAAATGGGCTCAAGAACATTTCCAGAGAACATTATCGGTGAACATAGTTCACCATGCCATCCGCCGGTGCCAGTTAAAACTCTATAGTTTAAAGAAAAAAGCAGAGAAGTTCCAAACAAGATCCAGAAATGTCTTCTCTGGGCCAAGGCTCATGTAAAATGACTGTAGCATCGTGTTCTGTGGTCAGACGAATCAAAATTTGAAGTTCTTTATGGAAATCAGGGACGCTGTGAAATTCAGATTAAAGAGGAGAAAAACGACCCAAGTTTTCAGCGTTTAGTTCAGAAGCCTGCATCTCTGACAGTATGGGGTTACATTAGTGTGTGTGGCATGGGCAGCTTACACATCTGGAAGGACATTATTTGTGCTGAAAGGTATATCCAGGTTCTAGAGCAACATATGCTCCCATCCAGATGATGTCTCTTTTCAGGGAAGACCTTGCATTTTCCAACATGACAATGATAAACCACATACTATATCAATTACAGCATCATAGCTGCATAGAATATGGGTTCGGGTAATGAACTGGCCAGAACTTTCACCCATAGGATACATTTGGCGCGCTGAGACAGTTAAGCAACTAGAATCCTACATTAGACAAGAATAGGTTAACATTCCACAACTCGTCTCCTGTTTACAGAATGTTATAAAAAGAAAACAGGATGTCTCACAGTGGTAAACATATATATACACACACGTACATGTACATCTGCATGCCGTTGTATGGTTGTAAACCAATACAACCTCTTTCTGGTTTTGTTTGTGCTCTACAGTAATGTGCACTTGTTGATGTATGGTGTTCAGAACGCAGACTGTCTTGTTGATTTTGGGGCATACACTGTCAAACACTGTGGTGCTGCCAAACCTGTACATTTCCGTCAAGAACCTCTCGGGTCATTTGGCATCTTTAGCTGGAGGAGGAATTTCCCAGGAAAGCCATTAGCATGCTCACAGTCGTCCTGATCCTCCACTAAAATAGAAAATATGTTTTTATTAATTAATATTTTATATAATTAATTATGTATAAGAAGCACTTGTCCATATAATAAATACAAATGTCTCCAACACCAAACAGTTTACAATACCTTGGCATGTGACGTATGCTCTTCTGTGTTGCTGAATGCATTTGCATATAGCAAGATTACCCAGCATTCAGTAACTCCAAAACTTTAAAAGCAGTGTAAGTATTCCGTGCCATCATCAAAAAATGAGTAACCTGCATCTGTGTTTCTGCTTTATTTATACCTAAAACATACCAAAGAAATGCAAATGTGCGGTGCTTCACAGGCCCTAAATCCAGGTGCACTTCATTTTCCACATCAACTACTCTGACTTTCCAATCTTTATTTTCTTAGTCATAGCTGAAACCTCTTACTCTCTGGTTCCTCTTTGGTTCCTCCTTGTAGTTGATGTGTGGTGTGCTGAGTTCCTTTGAGAGCTCTAAAAGGAAAAGCCATCGTGCACTGCTGATATAGTACCACTTGTAAATTGAGGGCGCCTAGCGGTAAAGGTGTGAGCATTCAGATTGGCTATGTCCAGCATGTTGAACCACAACACCATAGGCCAACTCTCTGTGTGCCACTTTTACGTGTAGGTGCCAACCATCTGGTCCATTGTGTCCACACCACCTTTTGTCTTGTTGTAATATGAGATTACTTCAGGTTTTTTTTCTAATATTTTCATCCACTCCTTTGCTGTGGTGCATCATGCTCAGGATGACAGTCTTTCCTTTCTTAGTGACATAGTTGACCATAGTAAGGTTTTCATTAAAACCAAACTTGGTGCTGTGAACCTGCCTGGACATGGAAGCCTTCATCAGTGGAGGGATGTTTGGCCTATATTGTCAGAAAGTCCCCAGAATTGTGAGATCCTTCTCCAGGACATGCTGTTCAAGAAGTAATGTACGTGGAAGCCTTCATCAGAGGAGGGGAGTCCGGCTTATATTGTCGGAGTGTCTGCAGAATTGTGAGATTCTTCTCCAGGACAAGCTGTGCAAGAAGTACTGCAGACTGGTGAAAAAGTTATCTATTGTGATGTTGCGCCCTGTGCTTTTAAATCTACTGCATAACTGCTTGACAATGTTTTTTCCCCGATTCTTTTTAACTCCCCCTCCCCTTTACCTATTTAAAGCAATCCAAAAGGACTCATAAGTAGCTTCTAGACTGATACATCCCAGTTCTTCTCACTTCCTGCAAAAAGGTTTAGGTTAATGAAGCCCAGTAATTCATCCTTGTCATAATTTTTTCAGTCTTTTATATCATCAGTCACAGTTGAAAATAAACATGACGTTCCATGGGAAATGAATGCAGGTCATTTTTGACCCACTTACTTGGGTTAGAAATTGATAAAATAAAATTTTGCTAAATTGCTAAAAAGGTAAGTAAAAAATTCATTATATCAGTAACATGTTTGTAAAGTATACCTTGAATATGAAATTATGAAAACTTTTCATTACAAAGATATTGTAAAAAAAATTACCTCACCGGGTCAAAAAAGAAAAAAAATGTACGCATTCCACCCCTCTCTTTCTCTTCGTATGTGTGAGGGAGCGAGTGTAGCAGGTTGAGAGCGTGAGAGCAGTTGGTTTCGTGCCAATTCTCTTTTTTCCGACATTTAATGTCATTTTCTTTTTCCTGTTTGTAAAAACAGTTGTTTTTTCTTGTAGTTTGTGTGTGTGTGTTGTGTTTGGGAGTATGGTGGCGCAGAAAACATTAAATAAATGTTAACTCGCTGGCACAGGGTGCGGGTGGTGCAGAATGGTGTTCTAATGAATAACGGGTTAAAACTAGTTTCTCCACTCAGTTCATCTGCTAAAAAGATCATGCTGGCTAATGTACCTCCATTCATGTCCAATAAAGATATTGCAAAATAACTTAGGTACGTAGGTATGGACGTCTGGTCTCTGCTATTAAAAAAATCTCCCTTTGGCTGTAAATCTCCAGTGTTAAAACACCTGGTTTCTTTCAGAAGTGTTATTTTTATGATTTTAGAAGAACATGTTGATGAGTTATGTTTAGTGCTTAAATTGAACGTTGATAGCTTTGTTTACAGCATCTATGTCACATCAGACGGTGACATGAGATGTTTTAAATGTAGTCAAACACGCCAACTTGTTCGGGCCTGTTTCTGGTGTCCATGGTGTCTCTGGGCAGTCAGGGCAGGATGCAGCTGAGTCGGGTGGTGCTGTTCCCCCTGCAGCTGCAGCTCGGCCTGGAGTTGCTGCTGCACCAAGCCCACTGTAGTTTTCCTATCAACTGAAAAAACACAAATTAAAATTTTAATATTAATTTTATTAATATTAAAGTACACTTTGAACGTTACAATGGACATTATCAGATTTCTGAAAGCTCTGGAGATAGAAGTATTAGAACTTTAGCATTTGGAGGCCACAAGAAATTGAGGGCATGTTAAAGAAAAAAAATACAATGAATGACCTGTTGGGCACTACAGCACAGGGGGCACTAGTCTGTTTGCGTTTTAAAAGTGCGAATGAGATGGATGCTCCTTCTAAGTTCTTTTTTTTAATCTTGAACAAAAAAATGGACATAAAAGATTTATAAATGCTTTGCGAACAGAATCAGGGGATTTCATTCCCAAACCTGCTGAAATTCACAAGCACACAGTTAGCTTCTATTCAAAGCTCTACAACAGCAACAGGTCAGAGGTCCCAGAGATAGAGGACAAGCGCCTCGCTAAACTTTAAAGGCTCTCAGAGGATGCTGCAGAAGAGCTTGCAAATGAGCTGACTCTGGGAGAACTTAATGAGGCTCTGCAGGGAATGCTGAACAGGTGGGCCCCAGGTGTTGTCTCCCTTGAAATTCTATAAGGCATTTTGCGCAGAAATAGGGCAGGATGTGCTAGAGGTACTGATAGTATAATTGCAGGGAAGCTCCCACTGAGCTGCAGGAGAACTGTCCTGACCCTACTGCCAAAGAAGGCAGACCTGTCTCACCTAAAAAGCTGACGCCCAGTGTCACTACTATGCACTGAATGTAAGCTGCTTTCAAAAGCATTAGCATCAAGATTCACCAAGACTATAAAGCAGGTCATCCACCAGGACCAGTCGAACTGTGTGCCTGGCAGGTCTATATTTGACAATGTATACTTAATTCGGGACATTTTGGACATCTCCAGGCTATTGGTATTTAAAGACTGGTCATTAAAGGCATTTGACCGGGTTGAACATGAATTTTTGTGAAATTTTAGCTGTTGAACTAAAAGATTAGCTCTCTGGTTTTGTTTTATTTCACTGCAGTGCCTCCCTTTGTCTGTCTGCATATGCAGATGATCTGGTTGTAGTGGTAGCCTCACAGGCAGATATTAGTATTTAATTGACATTTCAAAAGACTTTGAGATTTTAATATCTGTGAAAGTAAACTGGGGCAAAAGTAAAGCAATTTTAGTTGGGGAGTGGGGTGGTGTTGAGCCAACACTACCAGGAGGTTTAGTGTGGAGAAGGAGAGGTTTTAAATATTTAGGTGTTTACCTGGGCACCCCTTCATTTTTAAGTAAAAATTGGGAAAGCAGTGTAGTGTGAAGGGCAGACTGAGCAGGTGGAAGCAGCTGGCCTCAAAGATGTCATACAGAGGATCAACAACCTTACTGCGTCACTTCTGTGGCACAAGCACACTCTGTGGCACAAGCACAATGTACTGTTGAGAACATCAGTCTGTGGAATATTACGCACAACGGGAGGACTGGGACTGGACAGAATACCAAAATGCTGGAAATTAGGGGATTACCACCGTTTTATCGTGGACTGGAACTGGAACTGTTTTAAAAAAGCGAACAAGATTTTGAAACAGTACGCTGGAGCAACTCGTGATCTACGGTGCACGCCTGAACATCTCTGGAGTGGTGGATCAGTGCTAAGCTACAGGGACTGACAATAAGAGTGCTAGAAGAGTTCTAGTTGTAAACAACCTGATCGTCTCCATGCTTTTGCACCGCCTAGCTGTCCTTGAACCACCAGGACAACTAATCACGGATGTACAGAAAAGCATAATAAACTTCTTTCTGGAGTAGACAGCACTGTGCAGGTGCTCCTGTGCTTTACCTGCCGTTACAGGAGGAAGGCCAGGGGCTCATCGACCTGTCCAGTCATGTAAAGACCTTCCAGCTTCAGACTGCCCAGAAGCTGATATACAGAAAAGGACTGGCATGGGCTGGCACAGTTGGTTTTCTGCTCCGGTGCGTGCAGAACCTGAACTACAATTAACACCTGTTCATTCTAAATTTTTACAGCATGGACCTGCCCTTAACTACACTCTTCTAACAATCTGTTTTAAGAGCCTGGTCATCTGTACTAAAATGCAACCGAACACACCTGTACCCAAACATCAACAAAGAGCCGCTGTTCCACAACCCACAGATCCAGTCCAGAATGTTATTGTCAACACACATTCAACAATGCTTCAAGAGTGTTAACATCACCAGAATGAGGGACTTAAGATCAGGCGGTATCTGGAAGACTGTAGATGAACTGTGCGATGAGACTGGGATACAGTATAGTTGCCTGATGCGCAGGCTCTGGGAGAGGTGATCTCAGCACTGCCCTCCTGCTTCAGGAAGGCTCTATGTCGGGATTCTGGAAAAGATCTTCAGCCTTTTCCACCACTGTACATATCTGCACCAGTGGATCAGCAACAAGAGGACAGAGATATCCTGTCCTTCAACACACCACAGCTAACGACATTCCAAGATGCGACAAAAATCGGTCTGGACGGCAGATCCTAGACTCTTCCCTACAAGGCTGCTGGAGGACCATGTATAAACCGCCCATAGAGAAGCATATAGCCAACCTACAGTGGCAGATAATATACGGGACAGTGGCCACAAACAGACACGTGGTGCACATCGACTCTCTATTAGAAATGAATGTCCTTTCTGTGATAACGAGGAGACCATAGACCATTGGTTTTTATACTGCCATAGACTACATAAACTGTTTTTATTGCTTAGAGACTGGTGCAGGGAGTACAATGTTTTATGGACAGAAAACCTGTAACCTATCATTTTTAATGTTTTAGGTCAGGCTAAGCTTGCAATCTGGCTAACAAGGTGAAACAGAATGCAGGGGAACAGCACGCAAGACGCAGAGATGGTGTTTAAAACTCAGAGTTTAAAAGTCAGACTCAAGGTGAAGTTTGTGTTTTTTAAACTAGCTCTCAGACTGCCAGAGTCCAGGGAGATCTGGGGTCAGGATGCCGTCTTTCGCTCTGGAGAATGAAAACCTAAAGCTACATTTTTAAAATGATGTTTTAGCAATGTAAAAGGAATCTTCTTCTTTTGGCCTCTCCCTTTTATCAGGGGTCGCCAGAGCGTGTCAGTCTTTTCCACCTCACTCTGTCCCCTGCATCTTCTGCTT
>JAOUQV010048114.1:0-17766 GCA_028565295.1 Aspidoras spilotus
GGGCATTACAGTAATCCAACCTAGATGTAAGAAAAGCATGAGCAAGTTTTTCTGCAGCTTTCAGTGCCAGCATATTTCTGATCTTAGCAATGTTTCTAAGATGAAAGAATGCTATACTGGTGGTATTATCTACATGAGACACGAAGGAAAGTCTAAATACAATAATTCAATTCAATTTAAATTAATAAAGTGCTTTTAACAATTGACATTGTCCCAAAGCAGCTTTACAGAAATCACTCCAAGGTCTTTTACAGCTGTACATAGTGTAATTGGAAGACCATTATTTGACTTTCAACTGGTGGTGCAGTCAGAAGGACCTGGGTTTGATCCTCGGGATATGTGGAGTTTGCATGTTCTCCCCCGTGGTTTTGCCGGTTTTGTCTGGGTACTTTGGTTTCTTTCATCGTAAATGTTAGGTATATTTGGTATCAGTAAAGAGGTCATTAGTGTGTGAATATGTGTGTGTGCCCTACCTTCCTGCCCAGAGTTGCCAGGTGGGCAATTGTTAGGCACTGACCCAGCATGGATTAGGCGGAAGAATCTGGAAATATATATTACATGGTGTTAAGTGTAATCCATATGCAAGTCAGCCCATGCCCACTGCAGACATTCCCTCCTTGTTAGTTAACACTCTTTTTAACCATACATGGCTGGTACTAAATCTCTGGGCTTCATCTGTCCTTTGTCAAAGTTGATCAAGTCACTCCCTTTACCTGAGCTGGTAAACGCTGCTGTGTAGTGGACAGATTAACACCTTATATGACAGATTTGGGGTCTCAGTGAATAATCGGCCTTATTCTGGTTTTCCCAACTCATTCTATCTGTAGATACAGTATTCGATTGTAGGCTGTATCAGCTTTTCAATGCCGCGTCACTCACATTGCTGACCTGGCACATGTTTTTCATCAGATGCCTTTTCTGAAACATGCTTCACCCTTTTAGGCTTAGGCCTGGACCTGCCTTTGGACTGTGGGGGACCAATTTGCCTTTATTATTATCAGAGCAAATCCTAGACTGAGGTTAATTGTCCAGAGTGGGTACTGGTAGAGTAAAATGCCTTTGAAGTGGGCATAGCAAAAGATTGGGTTGAGCAGGAAGCAGGGAATTCTATGTGGTTGATGTCATTGTTGGTGAGGAGTTTGGTCAGAGCTTATCTTCCAACAACTTGAGTTTTTATTGGCCGAGATGGCTGCTGCTTTTAATCTTACTGCGTTTACACTGCGTCTTTCTGTATTGAGAGTTTGAGTAATTTAGGAAAGAGGACTTGTTGGTCTGCATGTTGCTGTACTGGCAGATGTCTCTATGTTGTTTGTGTTGGTTTGTCTTGCATTTGTTACCTCTGGTGAATTTTGCCTAACTCTAATCTCTTTACTTCTCTTTACTTGTGTGTGTATGTGTCTGGTTGTGTTGGATATTTCTGTACACCTTTGTCATTTTGTTTTGCTCATGTGCGTACTAACCCTAGACTGTGTGGTAACAGATTATAGGGAACGTTATCTCTAATCATATGCCACCTACCCAGATGATGCCTGATCCAGTAAGAGTCCAGCATATATTTGTGGGCAGATTTAAGAAAGCACTCTGTGTCATCAGTCTCATCCGACCATCTCATGCTAAAATCTTCTTAAACCTCTTGGGCACTGCACGTATGAAGAAATATGGCTATGGAGAAATAAGCGAGAAGAATCCCGCTCCCGCTGTGTCCCGCTGTGTCCCGCTGTGTCCCACTGTGTTTGAAACGATATTGTGGAATCTTTGTTTACATCTCAACTTTTGACCCCTTTTTCTTCCTGGTGACGCACTCCAGGGCCTGCAGTGTATTATGAACACTAATTCATCAAGGGGAATAAGATACTAAGCAAACAAACAAAACTGATTACTTATTCAGAATCTAATCAATCACTGTGTATATTTTACACGGTGTAACTTTTTAAAATATTACATTTTGTAACTTTTTAAAATAATAAATTAAGGCTCCCGCGTCTGCCATTTATTTCATTTGGAAACGCTTAAATCAACAGCTTGGGCCATGTGCTCGAGAAATATAAACTCTCCAAGTCCAGCAGCACCTGGCGGTTTGTTATAGCACACAGCCGTAATCTTTTAATATTGCTGTAAATTAACGCCATTTGTTTTATAAATAACGTGTCTGCCATGACACGAGGCAGCACATTGGCTTCTGCAGTTCTGTTTAATGCACTCTCCATGACAGCCTCACACACATTCAAACACACACAAACACCTGACAGAGCTGATTTTACAGAACACACACTATACTGTGCACATAAAGGTGATCGTGTGTCTTTAGACAAACACCCCTGTACACATCTGGTGTGTACATGATTTATGAATTATGGCCAAGTTACATTTATATACAGATGCACACTAATAGAGCCAGTGATGTAGTCGTGTGGGTGATGGAGTCATGTGCATGATACAGTCATGTGGGTGATGAAGTCTTCTGGGTAATGGAGTCATGTGTGCTATATAAGACCCACTAAATAACCACCTGGTGCCCGTTCACAGTGTAATGAATCTCCGTGTGGGGAGTTTCTGCCCAGAGCTGCCCATGGTTGTTGTAGCCCAGAGTATGTAATGATGATATTGTAGGGGTTTCCTGCAATTTCTCTTTCTCTGCTGAGAGAGTGATGATCCTGAACTTGTCTCCTACACCTGCTCGATTTACCCTGGTGGTCGACATTCGGTGAGGGCTCGCACTGTGCCTGGGAACATCCTGCAGACCACTACACATTCACAGACTCTCCCTACTGACTATTTAATCTGATATTACCCAAATCATGATAGGATTTCCTTCGGAGTCTGGTTCCTTTCAAGGGTTGTTCTTCTAATTATCTCAGGGAGTTTTTCCTTGCCACTGTCGCCATCTGATTTGTTCATTAGGGATAAAAAAAGGGATGATGTAAAATTCATGATTATATATCGTATGTAGGTTCTATAACACTGCTTTGCTCCATTGCATTGTGAAAATGCATATTATATAATTATATTTGAATTAAAATTAAATTAAATTGAAATAAAATGAATGAGAAAGTATTTGTTGATATTTTATTCTGTAAAAACCATACGACATGTTTTGCCGGACGTTGTGTTTTGCCGGACGTCTACTGTACACTTTGTATTGTCGTATTTATTCTGCTTTTTCCAGTCCATTGAGAATTCCTTTCTTTGTGTCTGAGATTGATGTTCGGTTCTGAATAACTCAATGATTGTGATTATTTAGTTTGAATTTAATGCAATATTATTTTACCACCACAAATGTACATGATACTGAACATCCAGGAGCCTCAGATATCTTTTGGAAGCCTAAGAACTAATTCTGAACCGTTTCTCTTTTTTTTTAGATCCAAAAGCCAGATTTAAAAAAAAGCTTCTGTTTATCTGACTCCCTGCTTCTTTGACTCGAAAAAGTGCTGCTGAGAGCAAACATTGCATTGCTATAAATTAAACCCGAACACGGAGATAGATGCCAAGATTATGTTCAAGCACTCTAACTAACTGAGCTTGAATAGAGCCAAGCATGTGTTCATGTCGTCATATGGTTGCAGGTCTCGGTTTATTATTCTGTTTTCACTTAAACCTCTGAGAGATTTTTTTATGCACTCATAGATCAAGTCGAGCGAAGGACCAGTTTATTATTGATGAGCAGATCTGTTACTGGGTATTTCTCATGAAGCTGTCTTCCACATATCCTTGTGGTCAGCTGTGGAATATTGGGTAGGGTAAAATGCTGGGGACCAAAAGATCTCTGGTTCAAACTCCACTATAAGGAAGTCATGGATGAAGTGCCGTTGAGCAAGGCACCCTACCTCCAACCCCAAACCGTTCCCTGTGCGCTTGGTGTTCTAAATGCACCTATGGATGAGTTAATTGCAGAGAAAGAATCTCCTGACGGGGATCAAAAATGTATTTATTATAGTATTTATTATTATTATTATTATTATTTTGGCTGGATAATCAGTATGTTATCAAACCAGAGAACCCAGAAGATTTCTCTGTGATATACGGTTTATTAAGTGATCTATACGTACATGCAAATACAATCTTGTGAGGTGAGCACACATGCCCGGAGCGGTGAGCCTCCTCCACAGTGCCCAGAGAACATCCGGGTGGGTAAGGTGCTTTGCACAAAAACACTTCAGCCATATTGTGACTTGGAGGTACCGGAAATCAAACCGGGGACGTTCCGGGCGCATGGTTGATTCCTTAACCCCAGGCCTACGACTGCCCACAAAACTAACACTTTTTACCAAGGACCTTTCTCGTATTAGGCAAAGGGTGATAACCACTACACTACGGAAACTCATAAATTCAGGAATTTTCTGGAAACAAATTTTTATGAAGTGCATTTGTGCCATAATACAAAAATTAACATGCCTCATGAATTTATTTATATTTTGATGCATTTTTAGGTTCCAAAAATCATGGCTGCTCTCATTTGTTGCTCTCAAGCTCTCAAGATGGGTTTGGACAGATTTAAATACTATTATATACTCTCACGGAGCCCTGTGTTCTTTATACATCACAATTTTCGTTTTATCTAACACATGCAATAGTTTTTATTTACTATGATCATGCCTAATCATTTCCTTCTCTGATATCACTCTCTTTTTGCTGGAATTCACACACTACCACTGAGAGACTGCTGATCCTGACCTTGTATTCAAACACCCACTTGAACCACCCTGATGTTAAAGTTACAGACTGTTTAATCTGTTCCCGCCCAAATGAGTACGTGATTCCTTAACATCTCAGGACGTTTTTTCTTGCCACTGTCTTCATCTGGCTTTATTTATTTATTCATTCATTTTCTATACCCGCGTAATCCTAGTTCTAGGGTCACAGGGAAGCCGGTGCCAACCTGGGGGCAAGGGCAGTAACAACTCAAGACATGGTGATAATCCATTATGAGGCACACACACACATTCACACACTAATGGGCAATTTAGAGACACCAAATATTCTATCATGCATGTCTTTGGAATGTTGGAGGAAACCGGATTACCCGGAGCAAACATGGGGAGAACATGCAAACTCCACACAGAAACTTCCTAACTCGCCCCCCCGGGGCTCGAACCCGGGATATTCTTGCTGTGAGGCAACAGCACTATTTACGTCGCCACTGTGCCGCCCCTTGTTCATTATGGATAAACTAAACTGAATGTACATAAAATAATCACATTATAAATAATACCTGCCAGGTGGCATATGATCACTGATAAAGCACCCTACTTAATGGTTATGTTACAATATTAGGTGTTGATATGTCCAGTGTAAAGCAAAATGCAGTATTTGCCAGAGATTTGTAAACGGAGTAACGGGAGCGACTATGTCCATAGACAGGTTGTTGTCACCCGGTGCAGTGATGACAGTGACTCACATCCTATTTTTACTGCCACGTGTGGTTGATCCAAGAGGTTAGCATCCAACTAGCGAAATAAACAGTGTCATTGTTTTAAAGCATGAAAACTCGAGACTTAAATTGAACCACAGTCTAATGATATTCTTGAGGTTGAGGGGGGAGGGGTGAGAATCTGGGCTTTGCTATTAGCTGTGTTACGAAATTCTGGCCAGTAAAACATTTCGAGTCTCCATAGTATAAAAAAAGCAACACAATCTATGCTTAACCCCCAATTACACCCAAATTTGCTTATTCTGCGTTTCCCAGCATTTCATGAGAAGAGACACGGGTGGCTATGGAATGTGTCGGAAGCTGCAGTTTTCTGCTGGTGGTAAAAGTTTTTTTTTTTCTTTTTAGTTGAGACTGGTTTGTCTCATGATTAGGTGGCTGGCAGGACAGAGAGCCAGGACAACAGTGGGGGTAAAATGTGGGGGGGGGGGATATGGGATCTATCAGGAGGTAGGAGCAGAAGGGGAAAGGTCATACAAGGGAACAGTGACAAAAACCAGCATGGCTGAACTCTGGTTCATGGGTATTGTGCCTTTTAAGCACTATAGATGAGTTTAATCCGTAAATTCTGTGTATTGCCCAAACGGTCCGTCACCTTTCACATCAGGGTATCAGTGTGAGGCATTAAGTTGAGCTGGTGATTATCCAAAACATATCCCATTGCATGGTATGTTGAGTAATTAGTAGCTAGGGTAGATTTGTGTGGAAAGATGTTAAGGGTCAGAATGGAAGGATATTCATTATCTAATGGGATAAGTGTGAAACTACTCTTCATCTCTCTTACACACTGAAACGACAGTTTTCAGATGTTTTATTATTTTTTACAATCAGACATTGGGACAGTATGGAGTTTTTTTTTTACATTTACTATTCCTTTTATTTTCTTCTTTTTCTTTCATCCTTTCCCTTTATCAGGGGTCTCCACAGAGAGTCGATCTTCTCCACCTCACTTTGTTCTCTACATCTTCTCTCACACCAGCTACCTGTATATCTACATTAACCACATTCATATATCTCCTCTTCAAATTCACCCAACATGCATGTCTTCACTGGGAACCTGAGCCCATCCAGCAGTTCTGGGCGCAAGGGCAGGAGCACCCAGAGAAAACCCGCAAGAACACAATGAGAACATGCAAACTCCACAATAAAATTTCCCAAGTCATTCGACCCAGGGATTGAGCCCGGTTCTTTCTTGCCATGAGGCAACAGTGCTACCACTGCACCATCGTGCAGGGTAGTGTACTTCAACAAGGAAACTGTTTGTTCAGAACATGTGGATGAATCCAGAAAGAGGCAGAGACTGCACTCTGATAACTGATCAATTGGTTGAGTAGTTTTTAATTATATTGTTTAAAATCCTCTGCCTTAGACCTACAGCTCTGGCACTCACAAAAAGTGTGCACTAATAGTGATGGATAGTCAGACAGACTGGTTTCTGTGGAGCGTTCAATGATGGTCTGGTTATAGTAGTTAGTAGTTAACTAGTAATTACAGGGTAATTATTATTAATGGGCTTTATACCATAGGGCTCTTGAATACACAAGAGCTATGATTGGTCAAGAGGGGTGGATTACATTTCTATGAGAGTAATAGTAGAATATAAACACATTTATATCCACGTTCTTGTTCTAATATTTTATTTTTACATGTGTCTTTCTGAGAGGATGAGTCAGATTTTAACAATGCCCTCTGTCTAGTGTTGCCATGCCCTGAAAATCCAGTCGTATTTTGTCTGCGTCAGATATAATCTACACAATATGTATATTTACAGGGGTTGGGACAAGTTGGGACAAGGCCATGTTTACCACTGTGAGACCTCCTCTTTTCTCTTTACAACAGTCTGTAAACGTCTAGAGACTGAAGAGACAAGTTGCTCAAGTTGAGGGATAGGAATGTTAACCCATTCTTGTCTAATGTAGGATTCTAGTTGCTGTCTTAGACATTTTATGTCATATATTCCGGTTTATGATGCGCCAAGTTTTTTATGGGTAAAAGTTCAGTACTCGGACCCTTTTTCTATGCAGCCATGATGCTGTAATTGATGCAGTATGTGGCTTGTCATGTTGGAAAATGAAGGTCTTTTCTAAAAGAGACGTCTTCTTGATGGGAGCATATGTTGCTGTAGAACCTGATTATACCTTTCAGCATTGAGAGCCGCTGCCACAACAAGATGCTCTTTTTATACCCAGTCATGTTATTGACCTATTGCCAATGTGTTGCTGTCACGAAATTTCAAATGAGCCAATATTTGGCATGACATTTCAAAATGTCTCAATTCAACATTTGATATGTTGCCTATGTTCTATTGTGAATACAATATCAGTTTTGATTTTTACATTGAGTTTGTACTTTATATATATATATATATATATATATATATATTGTTCTTTTTTTATATATATATTGTTAAGATGTCGCTCTCAGCAAGTGCCCATTCCCACACTCAAAGTCCCACTGTCTCTTCCTCTCTTCAGCATGTCAATTATCATCCAATTCTTCCCCCAATTGCAAGTTGGTTACCTTTAATCTCTTTGCTGACACTTTTGCCTGTTCCACTGTGTCTTGTGAAAACATGGAAGTTGATCGTGGATCAGACTTGTGGTGTACACACACACACACACACACACACTGCGGAATTCCTAACACACACACTCTTTAAACAGTTCCTCATGAGCTGCAGATGATTTGTGTGGTCTTACTTTCTTCTGGTTTTCATGCCTTGCTCTTTGCCCAGGGAAATCGTGCTAGAAATGATGAACTGAGAGACATGTTCTTTATCTGCTCGTGACAGACTGGTCAGAATCTGATCTTTAAATCTATATACAGTCACTATGTTCTTTTTTTTAAATAGTTTCTCTTCTAACTAAGACAGAAAACTGTGCCAGCTCTTATGCCATGTTAAATTAATCTCAAATGATAATTTATTGTCTGTATATACAATACAGACAGACACTGGGGTTCATGAGGATGTGATCTGCATGGAATGAACAGCATCTGTTGCTGCTTTAGCGCTAGGTTTTTGAAGAGTCTGGCTGCAAGCCAATGGGGTCTTAAAGCTGACCTACATGTAAACTCCTTCTGGATTAAAGCAGGATAAAATAAAGATAGCTAAGTCCATTGAGGTGATCTGTTTGCCTCTGGTAATTTGGATATGTTACAGTTAGCAGTGTGGGATTTAGATGGAATGTATACATCTCAGCAGATGCTAAAACACAGCTGTAGCTTCTAATTCAATCTATGTTCTATCTTAAATCTATGTTAAGACGTGGCTTAGAATTTCAACCTTCAGTTTTTAAAACTGATTATATTAATACGTTCTAACAAAAAAACAGGAATGGTGTCACACTAAATGTTCATTAACGTTTTAGTTATTAAATGGTTCTAAGAGGCACGGTGGCACAGTGGATAGTGGATGGATCGTTACCATAATTAAGCGGTTATAGAAAATGAATGAATGAAAAAAGCAATATGGAGCCTCAAATCCAGTCAGCACCTTATAATTTAACAGTGCTTTCAAAGTTCATTTGGGGAAGTCTGGAATTTAAACATTTCTAAACATTTTCTTCCTTGAATTGGCAATGAAAAGGGTCAGAAAATAGTCTTTCAGGCTCCTGCTGTCTGTCAGAAGTTGACACCGAAGCTGTCTTAATCTTCTGTCATATTCACACACTTCCCTCTGAGCTCATGTGCTATGTAACCAGGCTGTTAGAGTTCCATTAGCAGGCAAGTCTGGTTCCTGTTAACTCACTGGAATCCTGTAGCTTATGCCACTCACAGCGCTTAAGCTCAGGGTTACAGGGCTTCCTCCCTACTGGGTTTCTTTTAAAATTGTGATAGCGATACTAGGGAATGGCACTAACTGACGCTCAGGCTAATTTGCTGTTCCATCAGTCAATCTCTGACGTTTCTGTATGGAAACTGGTCTTTCCAATGATTCCATACAAAATTTGGATTCCTTGGATTTCTAATATATGACATTTCATTTAGTGAATGTGTAGAGGTTGGCTTGGTGGTGTAGTGTTTTTATTCTGCCGCCTCACAGCAAGATGGGCCTGGGTTTGATTCCCAGGGGGCATTATGGGTCATTTCTGTGTAGAGTTTGTAGAGTTTTCCCTGTGTGGGTTTTCTCCGCCCCTTACCTAAAAGGAACTATAATTATAAAAATGCTTTACGAAACAAATACAGCTTGACCCTAGACTTAAACATTAATTAAAAGCCATTGTAATTTTCATTATTCTGGGAACCTGCAAGCAGCCTGCACCTTTTGATCAGAGTAGGCACGGTGGATCATAAAATGTTAATTGTTTACTTGTAAACTGTGGAGCGAGAATATTTAAAACTTTATACATCAGTAATAGAAGTTTAATTCATTTATTCATTTTCTATATGTTTTTTTTTTTATCCTAGTTTCAGCGTCACATGGAAGTCAGTGCCATCTGGGTTTGACGGCAGGAACAACCCTAGGGCACGCACACTTAAACTTTCAGGCAATTTAGAGACAGAAATTAACCTATCATGCATGTCTTTGGAATGCAGGAGGAAACCGGAGTACCAAAAGAAAGCCTGCACAAACACGGGGAGAACATGCAAACTCCACACAGAAATTTCCCATGTCACCACATCCGGGGCTTGAACCCGGAATTTTCTTCCGTTGAGACCACTGTACTATCCACTGCACCACCGTACCACTGAGCTGCCATAGAAGTTTAATATACAATTCAGTTGGAAGCCAATGAAGTATAAATGAGACAGGGGTTGTGTGATCATATTTTTTATTTGTAGTAAGTATACTAATGCTTGTGTAAACACCTGCTGGAGCATCCAGACCACGAGGAATTACAATAATCCAATCTAGAAGTAACAAAGCTATGAATGAGTGTTTCAGCATCATGAAGCATAAAGGTATTTCAAAGTTTATCAATGTTTCTGTGGTGAAAGAAGACTGTCCTGTTATCTACATGAGCTTCATTTAAAAGACTGGAGTCTATAATCACACCAAGATCTTTTACTGCTTCACAGGAAGTGACTAAACTATCATCGAGAGTTACTACAAAAGATTACTCCTAGCTGTCCTTGGTCCAAGAATGAGTTCTTCTGTTATATTAGAGTTAAAAAAGAAAAAAGTAATTTAGCATCCATTGTCTAATGTTCTTTACACTTCCCTCAACTTTATTAAAATGGCTGAAACTCACAGTTTAGACCAACGAACCTGAACCTTATGAAATCTCGAACCTGAAGAACTATAAATAATGTGGTCCAGCATTTAAAGAGCCAAATATTTTCACCTAAAGTTCATCTAACATTGTAAGGACAGAATAATTTTCTCTCTCCCTCTTGGTCAGTATTTAAAGGTAAATCAGAGGTCTGTGTTAGTCGTATTTATTTGTACAGCACAGATTATATACTCAACGCTCTGGAAGGTTTGAAATGTTTGTTTTTGCTGCACGGATATGTATATTTCTATCTTACCACCTCGCTTTAACCGGGCACCAAGAGGGAACTTTGTTTTTGCAAAACTCATTTTTAGGGCATTTCTTGCCATCTATAAGACTGGACTATTTGAGAGTGGGCAAGCAAAATAAGTAAGAGATCATACTGTAATTCTCATACTGAGACCAAGTGTTTGTTATTGGGACATTACACAACTACATGATGAAGTTAAAATACACCAGACACAAGTAAGGAAGTGAGATATACAGTAATTGTACCCGTATAATTCAGGATATTTGTTTATAAAGTACTCGCTACAGTAATCGGGTGTGTCCACTTTGACTAATTCAAGTATTTTTGGAGAACTAACTTGAGTAATTAAAGCAGACTTTTGTTCTGGTCTTTAACTTTCACATCATGACTGTTATTGTGCTTCAGTTCATTTCAGTTACTTTGTTGGGGATGTTTATATGGGCAGTGATGTGCCGCCTGTTGCCAGGTGCTTTTTAAATTCCGCCATCTGGAATTACTGAGAGATGAAGCCCAGTATATGCACATCACCAAATCACATGTAATTTCACAATTACACAGGACAAAATGACACTGTGAATGATTGGGTTTACAAAGATGAACACAATTCTAAAGAGTTACAGTAAGAGACTAAGAGAAGAGCAAATTCAAGGGCAGGAGAGCATCGCGTGAACTGCGAACATGTAACCTAGGGGAGAATAAAATGACCTGAAAGTCAAATTTACCAAATGCTTAATGCTGGGTGATAGCAATGTGATACTTTACATTTATTTGTGTAAGTGCTAGCATTCAACTGCTGGGAGAACATAAACTAGATACAGGTTTAAGTCATCAGTAAAGAGCATTAAACATGCAGCCAGCTTGGTTGGCAGCTGGAGTTTGTGCAAAGTGGATTTTTAGGTCACTGTTGTTGGCACTGGGTATAGATCCATTGCACTAATGTTGATGCTTTTGGTTTTTAAGCCTGGGTATTTCAGTTGGTAGAGCGCACCCTGCTGGAAAAAAAGCCAAGAGCATTAGTAACAGGGGTCAGCCCTGGCTAAATATATATGGTAGAGTGCTGGGGACCAAAAGATCCTCACTCTAAGCAAGTCACGGCTAAAGTGCTGTTCGGCAAGCCACCCAAACCCCAAATGTTCCCCATGCGCCTCAATTGGAGTAGCACACTGCTCTGTGTGTTCAATCTGGATGTGTTAAATGCAGATAAAGAACTTTCCTACTTGGATCATTGAAAACTAATCAAATACAAATTCTAAATTTCTTGGATCTGTAAGAGCTGACAAGAAATTGGGATGATTAGTCAATATTTCCCTATCCCAAGGCAACACAACTGTGCAGACATCCATCACTAAGGGATGACGGTTTATTAGATTTGATATTTGGAGTTAACTAGTGTCTTTTGAAGTACCCTTATTTCGTGACTATTTTGTAAAGAAGTGGTGCCCTTTGTAGAGTTATAAAAATGTGTCCGAATTTAAGACTTGGGACTAGATCACAGACTGTTCGATATTTGTTACTTAAAATTAACCTTATTACAGATTAGCAGCTAGGGTTTAAGCCCCATGAAGGATCCCTTGTTTTTTCATCAGCGCAACCCTGACCAGGATTAAGCGGGTATGAATATGAGTACTGGTGAGTGAGCTCTCTTAATATGTCAGTCATCTCCTCCAATGTATTGTACGTAATGTCTTCACAGCTACTCTGCTGTCAGTCAGAAATCTGGGGTTACAGTCGCTGTACGTTCACCACAAACGAACAGTTGATGAAGACCAAAAAAATAAACGCTTTAAGAAAAGCTATTCCTGTTGAATATGACCTCATATCCTCAAACCTCAAATGTGAAAAGTTGTCATCTGAACTCAGTGTGATGGTGTATGGCAGATGTCTTCTACTCAGCAGTCTCAAGGTTCTAATACACATATGGGCCAAGATGTAAACAATCCAGGATAAATTACACATTTAAATTTTAACTGTCTCTATTTCATTCTGACTTCCCAACAAAACTATTTCTGTGCGGTCCAGGGAGCCCCTAATCAGTGTCTTTTTACTGTCTTTGCTTCTTTTCCTCTCCATTATTCTCAGGAGAATAATGCTGTATTATGGCTGTTAATCTCTTGTTTACACCCGAATCTGTCCACATCTGGAGTCATTTGCAAAGCTGGCAGAACAGGCTCAGACACCCCCGCCCCCAAAGCTAAGCAGTACACATGTGTATACAACTATGGTCTATTCTACAGTAGACGAGCCATGAAGTCTCTCATCATGTGCTTATTGTACTTTGCATTGTATCACCACTAAGACCTCGAGTCAAGGCAACATGGGAACTGTGAGCTGTAGGAAAGGTGAACTTTTCAGAAGACTTTAGCTGGTGGGCAAGGCATGTAACCCTCAACTGCTCAGTTTTATAAATGAAAGAAATGTATGTAGCTCTGGATAAGCAAGTCTGTCATATCTTACATGCAGATTTACTTCAAAGAGGCCTTAAATATTCTGTTACAACTTCTGAATATTGCGTTACAACATTAGAATATTCTGTTAATACTCCCAACTATTCTGTTACAACTCCTGAATATTCTGTTACAACTGCTGAATAGTGTGTTACAACTCCAGAATATTCTGTTAATACTCCCAAATATTCTGTTACAACTCCTGAATATTCTGTTACAACTCCTGAATAGTGTGTTACAACTCCAGAATATTCTGTTAATACTCCCAAATATTGTTACAACTCCAGAATATTCTGTTAATACTCCCAAATATTCTGTTACAACTCCCGAATATTCTGTTACAACTCCAGAATATTGTGATACAACTCTCAAATATTCTGGTACAACTCCTGAATATTCTGTTACGACTCACAAATATTTTGTTACAACTCCTGAATATTCTGTTACAACTCCAGAATATTGTGATACAATTCTCGAATATTCTGTTATAACTCCCAAATATTCTGTTACAAATCCTTAATATTCTGTTACACCTCCCGAATATTGTGTTACATCTCTAGAATATTCTGTTAATACTCCCAAATATTCTGTTACAACTCCATAATATTGTAATACAACTCTCGAATAATCTGTTACAACTTCCAAATATTCTGTTACAACTCCCAAATATTGTGTTACAACTCCCAAATATTGTGTTACAACTCCAGAATATTCTGTTACAACTCCAGAACATTCTGTTACAACTTCTGAATATTGTGATACAACTCTCGAATATTCTGGTACACTCCCATTATTCTGTTACAATTCCCGAATATTTTGTTACAATTCCTGAATATTCTGTTACAACTCCCGAATAGTGTGATACAACTCTCAAATATTCTGTTACAACTCCTGAATATTCTGGTTCCTCTCAAGTTTTCCGCTCCTTATCATCTCAGAGAGTTTTTTCTATCCTTTTGCCACTGTTTTCGTCTGTTGGCACTGAGCATGCATTAACGATTCTAGTGGGTCTTCGTACAGCGATAGTCACCAGGGAGGCCATTTTTTGTCACGGTTGTGGATGGTGGGTTGGTGTGTTAGGGATGGAAAGAATACTTGGAGGGGGTAGGTCTGGGAGTTCGCGGCTGAGCCTTCTAGAGGTGTCCACAGCAGCTTATACATGGAACACAAGGTTTGGATCAATCTGCCTAAACATCTCAGGTGTGAAATTAATAAAGTAGGGATTGTACCAATTAGTTATACCATAGAACTTATTACTTTATAGACACTATGCTTAAGTTATTATTTCTTTTGAAGCCCCTAAAAGAATTGCAGCTTTCTTCTCAATATTTACTTTAGTTTCAGTGGTAGGTTTTCGCTCAGCGGGCAGTATATTGCACGACCCCACTATCATTTGCAATAGCTATAACTCTACATATGGTTTCCAAAAATCTGTCAGAGTTTGGTAAAAGGATATATACACAATCTTACTGTTTTTTTTTCCTCTGGAAGCGTCCAATTCCTGGTAAGGAAATTATGGGTTGTGCAAGAATGATCTTTTTAGTGACCCTAGTTCATAACTGTCTTTGACATCTTAAATATTACAGATAAAATATCTTACTTATATTGATGCCCCATAAACCCATTCAATTTATATTACTGTCTTGAATATTAGATATTTGAAGATATGTTGGTTACCCTCTGGGCAATATCCAAAACTGCGTAAGTATTTAGACACATTTCCTCCTGTACCTGGACCGTTTTAAATGAAATGTGTTTTTATTATTTAATTATGGCATACAAGGCACAGGTGGTGCAGATTTTCTCCTGGTGCTCCGGTTTCCTCACACTATCTGAAGACATGCCCTTTAGGGTCAGTGATGTCTCAAAAGTGGCCCTAAGTGTGTGAATATGTGTGTGTGTGACTGTGTGGGTGAGTGTGCCCTATGATGGCATGGCACTCTATCTAGGGTTGTTTCTGCACCAGGAGGGCACCAGCTAAGCGGAAAATAATGAATGAATAAATAAATACACTGAACAATCACTGGATTATAAAAGGACATTCAGTCGCTGATAAAGTGCCCCAGTTGTTACAGTCAGCTCCCATATGAGGTGTTGAGCTGTCAGATGCAGAGCAGAAGGCAACATTTACCAGCTATGTGAGTGGCATACAGATACAGATACACATGGAGCCCATAGCTCTTGTTGCCAGTGCTTAGGCTGTTTCCAGATCCAGTGTGGCTGATCCAAAAGGAGAGCATTGACCTACCAAGGGGAACTGTCAGAGCTGCTACAGCATTCATTATTCCAATAACGGATTGGCACTTGTGCCCAGAGATGCTGGGTGGGCACTGGCTGGCCTGTGATCCCTTGTGGATTAAGCGAAAGAAAATGAATGAATGAATGCTTTGTGATAATTTTCCTTTGTAAAAAAAACTATAAATATATAAAATTGAATTGCATTGAATTGAATTGAGTGTGGAATGGTGGTGCAGTGGATAGTGCTGTGGCCTCAAAGAAAGAAGATCCCTGGTTCATGCCCCGGGTGGGGTGACTGGGGAAATTTCTGTGTGTAGTTTTTATGTTCCCCCCGCGTTTGTGCAGGTTTTCTCTGGGTACTCCGCTTTTCTCCCACCTTCCAAAGACATGCAAGTTTTAGTGTCTCTAAAGTGTTCGTAAGTGTGTCAATGTGTTTGTGATTGTGTGTGTTTGGCCTATGATGGATTGGCGCCCTGTCTAGGATTGTTCCTGCCCTCGTGCCCAGAGTTGCCGTGTGGGCACCGGCTTTCCAATGACCCTAAAACTAGGATTAAGTGGGTATAGAAAATGAATGATTGAATGAATGGTATTGAATACTCAGAGGTGGATATGCTGCATTAATCTGAATCTGGCGTAAATGTTTTACTACAGATTTATGGGCAGTACCAGGCTCATTTATAGATTTTTTGCCTCCTCCTTTTCACACCTTAATGTACCATAAAGCCTGGTCTCTGGTGTAACCAATTAAGCATCCTACCACGGAACATGTGTGTAATTAGTCCCTGCGGAATTCATCATGAAACCAAAACCACTCATTAATTTGCTCCCTGACGTCACTCTCAATAGAACTGATGGAGAGACGAACCTCAACCTGGCACCTGGTAAAACGTTTTCACAGGAGGTTGTACGGTATTGAGTGGTTTTATAGTTAAAATAAATCTGTAAATGTTTTACCTTTTCATGCGTCGTTGTTATTAAGGAGAGATGTATTTGATGTGTACACCACAATTCAGAACTGGGTAGTAGAGCTATATTTGTACATGGAGATTCACTTGAAAGAGGCCCTTAATATTATTTAATATTGTATGTATATCTGGGGCGGCACAGTGGCGCAGTGGACGCCAAGAAGCAACTCAAGAAATTTGTGCGGTTTTTCGCCAGGGACTCTGGATTACTTCCACATTCCTAAGACATGCATGATAGGTTAATTGGTTCATCATTAGTTTGTTTGTAAGTGTCTGTGCACACTATGATGTATTGCCGACCTGTCTAGAATTGGTTCAGCCCTTGCACGCAGAGTTGCATCGGCTTCCCCGTGACCCTAAACTAGGATTAAGTGGGTATAGAAATTGAATAATTGAATGTATGTATATCTGATATTGCAAGAGATTCCTGGTACCGTCATGACACAATACGGCTGAAGTGCCCTTGGGCAAGGCACCTAACCCCACAAATCCCCCCAAACCTCCTTCCCGTATGTATGTGTGTTTCACTACAAGGACGGGTTAAATGCGGATGACTTGTCTGGAGTTGGGATTGAAACTTTTGGTCCCCATCCCTCTACCCCATCCATTTAGCCATGGTTGACTGATTGGGAATTGGTTTATTCATCCTTTTCTCTGGCAGAACCCTTAGAGGTTTTAAGGTTCAGGTTCCATTCAATCTATTACATATACATGTGGGTACATAACCCATTTTGTTCAGATTGCTTTATTGAAACCAGAGTTACAACCGAATATTGGGGGCTTTTGTGTGACGGAATATCCCTGTATTCTATGAGGGACTTGTTGCAATTTACCCGAGTGTAAATGCACAAAGAATTTCGACTCACAGTTTCTCTTTGAGATGTTGGGTTATAGCGTGGGGAGACAAAGTTAGAGAGATCAGACTGAGATGGTTTGGACATATACAGAGGAGGGACAGTGGATATATGTGGACAGTAGGAGGATGTTAGAGATGGAGCTGACAGGCAGGAGACAAAGAGGAAGAGCAAATAAGAGGCATATATAGGGGTTAGACAATGAAACTGAAACACCTGGTTTTAGACCACAATAGTTTATTAGTATGATGTAGGGCCTCCTTTTGCGGCCAATACAGCGTCAATTCATCTTCGGAATGACACATACGAGTCTTGCACAGTGGTCAGAGAGATTTTAAGACATTCTTCTTGCAGGATAGTGGCCAGGTCACTAC
>JAOUQV010048496.1:0-13318 GCA_028565295.1 Aspidoras spilotus
TGTCTGTTATGTTAATTCCTGCATACAAAACCATTGTCAGACAATCAAGACGAGTTCTGAAGGAGGTTCTGAAGAAAACCTGGCCAGCAGAAGCCATCTCTGCTCTTCAGGACTGTTTTGAAAGCACTGACTTGGACATGTTTAGAAAAGCTTCAACCTACAACATCATCAACATGGAGGAGTACACGTCATCAGTGACCAGCTAAATCGCAAAGTGCATCGATGACCTGACTGTCTTCAAGACCATCACCGTCCGCTCCAACCAGACAACATTCCAGGCAAAGTCCTCAGAGAATGTGCAGACCAGCTAACTGAGGACTTCGCCGACATCTTTAACATCTCTCTGAGCAGCTCTGTTGTTCCTACATGCTTTAAGGCCACCACTATCATTCCTGTGCCGAAGATGTCTTCTGTGTCCTGCCTTAACGACTATCGCCCTGTCGCACTTAGACCTATCAATAGCAAGTGCTTTGAGAGGCTCGTCATGAGGCACAGTAAGAGCATGTAGCAATGCACAGCTCAAATCATATCATCAAATTCGCTGATGACACAACTGTGATGGGTTTCATCAGAAAGAATGACAAGTCAGCATACAGAGAGGAGGTGTAGCGGCTAACGGAATGGTGTGAAGTAAACAATCTGTCTCTGAACGTGGACAAAACCCAAAGAGATGGTTGTAAACTTCAGAAAGACAATATGTGATCACTCGCCACTGAATATTGGCGGTTCTGCTTTGGAGATTATCAAGAACACAAAATTCATTGGCGTTCACCTGGCAGATGATTTCACCTAGTCCATCAACACCAGCTTCATCTAGTTCCCGCCAAGGCTGAGGAAAAAGGGTGGATTTTAATTTTAGTTTCATGGTGGAAGGTGGGAAAAGCACAAATCTAGGTGTTTTGTCAGAAATACGCAGCAGAGACATCAAATACATTAAAACGAGTAATCCATGAACTGGAGTCGGAGATTTGTTTATTAGAAAAAAAGTAACCAATAATGAACACATAAAAGGTCTCCTAGATGACAGAAAAGAGATTCTAAGCTCCCATATTGAAAAGCTGTCTAAAGCAGCTCTAATCAGATCAAAAATCTCAACCATTAAAGACATGGATGCTCCCACTGCTTTCTTCGTTAATATCCAGAAAAAAATCAAAGCATCAAAATCAAATTGAGTATCTCAGATGCTCATATGGAAGTACTATGATGAAGAGAGCCAAAATGAGAAGGATTGGCAGTAGATTTCTACACAGAACTCTACAGTTCTGAGGTATGTGAGCTATCGTGTAGAACTGATCTTTTAAGGGATCTGCTTAAACCAAGCACAGAGCAGCGGAGCACAATGGACAATGGATTAACATCCTTATTGCCTTCATGCTATGGCATCACCTCACTGCCCGTAATCCTCCAGAACAGTTAATCAGGGAAGTGCAAAGGAACATCAACAATTTGTTTTTGAATGGACAGTATTGCTTCTGCACTCTATCTGCCACTGCACTCTATCTGCCACTACATGAGGGGGGCCAAGGGCTCATCGACTTGTCGAGTAGGGTAAAAACCTTCCGGTTGCAGACTGCACAGAGGCTGATCTATGAAGAAGACCTGGGCTGGAACAGCCTGTGTTTTGTTGCAACGCATAGAGAACCTGGAGTTTGATAAACGCATAGGGTTTAAACCTGAGCAATGTCCACGCAGTGTGGCTTACAAGGAAAAATTAAATGCAGGGCAGTGGCACTGAGGTTGCGGAAATACTGGAAAAACTCTACTTAAAATTAGACTGAAAATAGAATTTGTTTGATGAACCTTATTTTTGAATCTTTTATGCTACTTGTCTATTTTTTTCTTTTTTGTTCCCGTCTATTTAATTTTTTCATTTCACTTATTTATTTGCCTTTGGCTATTTTTATGACTGTATCTATTTTATTTATAAATCTATATTATATTTATGTGCATTTTATTAAGTAGTTACCTGATATTGTTTGTTTTACTTTGTTTGATTAATATGTAAATAAAAAGAGGTTTAAACTCTTTTTGTTCTCTGTCTCTTTCTCTCAATTTCTCTCTCTATCTATTGACTTTCTCTCCTTCTCTCTCTTTCTCTTCTTCTCTCTCTCTCCCTCTTTTTCTCTCTCTAACTTTCTCTCTCTTCTCTCTCACTTAGGAGTCCTATTGGATGTATGGTCAAGGTGTTGTATTGTTGAATAGAGAGTGTACTGAAGGTCAGTTGTGGTTTATGTGCCCCTATTAAAGTACAAAGAGGTATGAGACAAGGCTGCTCCCTTTCAGGCATGCTGTACTCAATCATTTTTATGCATTATGTATCTTTTATGTATTATTGCTGTTAACTCTTTTATCTGTATTTTAAACCCTGAGGTCTCACCACTATGTCCATATATATAGTGGACCTGGAGACATTTGAAGATGTGTGGTGTTGATATATTATAAAGGCTTTTAAGTACTGGTCTATTTATTTAGTCAATATGTCTGTAATGTGACTAAAATGGATTGTCAAAAGTCAAAAAAAGTCTCTTTGTCTCTCTTTTAGTTGTTTTTTATATTTTTTTTGTTCGAGAGTGTGTAAGTAAGTTTTTGTTTAGCATTTGTGTGAGTGCCTGTGTCTGTGTGTTTGTATCATGGTGTGGATCATGGTGGATGAGGTGTGTTCGTGTCTAATTCAGTGCAATGGTGTGCGTGTAGTATGGAATGCATTGTGACTGAATATGTGTTAGCTGCTGGAGATGTGGTGGTTCATGCAAATATGGCGGCTGCTTTAAGAATGAACAGTGTTATAGTTATTTTCCTGAACACTATTGTAAATGCAAACAAACTGATTGAGAGTGGTATTGTTATAAATGATGAAGTGATCAGTGTGTCTCCTCTTAGCTCACCTGCTAGGAAGATTATACTGTCCAATGTTCCACCCTTCATCCCTGATGAATTAATTCTCAGAAAGCTTATAAGATATGGTCGTGTTGTCTCCCGAGTTAAGAAAATCCCCCTGGGCATTAACTCACAGAATGTGAAACACATGATTTGTTTCAGAAGAGTGGTGATTATGGTACTGAAGGAGGGTATTGATGTATTGATGAGGTCAACTTAGTGTTTAAGTTTAATTTATAAGGATAAGACTACAGCATTTTTGTCTCCTCAGATACAGATATTAAATGTTTTAAATGTACTCTGGTATGGCATCTGGCCCAAGCCTTTCCTGAGAGGAAGCAATACTGCTGATATAGCCGATATATAGCCAATTACATGAATTTAAACACACATAACAATTACACACTATTTAATAAAAAAATATAAATAATACAATACAATTATGTACAATACATAAAAAGTATTCTCTCAGGGGCTGGGCTTGTTGTTATTCAAAATTTGCAAAACATTTTTATTTTATAAACAATACATATTATAAAACATTAACAACTGTAGAAACATTAGCCTAAGTAAAAAAGAAAATCTGAATGCATCGCTTTTACAAAACACAAGATTTCGAGGCTAACCCTAAGTCACTATTGAAATCGATCTAACACCACTCAAAGCGTCTGAATACACATTCATTTACAAAACAAACGGTTGTTGAGAAACACTTAATGGCCCAGTGTAGGGAGGGGTAGTGTCCTCAGACCTGGAAATCTCAGTAAATCTAGTGGTAATACATTATTTATAGGTAAATATGTACAGCGGTTAGATAATTAAACGGAAACACCTGGTTTTAGACCACAATAATTTATTAGTATGGTAAAGGGCCTCCTTTTGCTGCCAATACAGCATCAATTCATCTTGGGAATGACACATACAAGTCTTGCACAGTGGTTAGAGGGATTTTAAGCCATTGTTCTTGCAAGATAGTGGCCAGGTCACTATGTGATGCTGGTGGAGGAAATTGTTTCCTGACTTGCTCCTCCAAAACACCCCAAAGACTTGCTGTCTTGGTCACAGATGCGCCAGCAAGACGTGCCCCAACAATTTGTCCTCTTTTGAACTCTGGTATGTCACCGGCTTGTCCAATTTAGGGTCTGTCTACTTTTATAGGGGGCAGTTAAAGCGTCCTTATCTTGTGACTTGTTAAATTCAGTATTTGCTGGTTTTGTCAGAAGAAAGATCATAATGACTGGATTAAAATTCTGTGGCTAATGGTGTTTATTAAAATTAATATGAATAAAAATTAATTGTAATCTTCATTGTAGAGGAATATGCTACACATACCATTCCAATGCATGTTTGATTACCAGCCTTCAATTTACCAGTGGAATACCAATCCCACAGACACCCCTGCAGTGCATGAATGGTTCCAGAAAAGTGAGAGAGTCTGGGCTCTCACTCACCAAACATTTTGTAGTGCCACAGCTACTATGAAACGGGCAGCCGATCACAGGTGGGGGGAGAATCCCACATACCGACCAGGAGTCTGGGTGGCCATGAAGAATTTCCATTTATCATTGTCTAAGAAACTGTCCCAAATATATTTATCCCTTGCCTATTGTCAAGTGAATTAATGATGTTACTTACCCCATCATTTCAGAGTTTGTCCTACTTTCCATGTCAGTTAACTAAACCTGTTACTCGTGGTCCCCTAGCAAACAGGGAAGTGGAAGAGGAACCACCCAGACCTAGAGAGATCCATGAAGATGCCACATACACCATGAGAGAGCTCTTCATCTCCAGACGACAACAAATTTAATACCTGGTTGCCTGAAAGGGGTACGGTCCTGAAGAGAACGGAGATTCAATACCTAGTTGCCTGAAAGGGGTACAGTCCTGAAGAGAATGGAGATCATGGCCCACGACATCTTTGATCTCATGCTCATAGAAGATTTTCAGCAAAGGTACCCTCAAAAGCCAGCTCCTCGTAGATCCGGTAAGCCCAGAGGGAGAAAGAGAGGCTCCGGGGAGTAGCCCCCTTGAGAACCCCCTTGAGAGGGGATTCTCTCATGCACCTGCCCTGTTTTTGGCCAAAACTCTTACTCACTCAATTCCAAGGCATGATGTTTGCACATCGCCTACCCTTTCTATGAATTTGTGCAGTTAACTGGACCAGTGTGCAGCTCCGCCTATTGCAGCACACAGAGGGTTGGGTGTCTTGCTTAATGACACTTGAATGTTACTTGCCTGGAGCAGGGATCAAACTGGTGACTTTTTGGGCCCAAGCCCTCTACCTTTTTTATTATGTCGTGGCTGCCCCTTAAAAAGGCAATGGGAGCTGTAGTCTTTTGCTTTAACATTTTGGGTGACAAAGATTAAGAAATGGGGATTTGCCATTTTTTCTTAATTCGGGGACTGCAGGATTGCTCACATTTGAAAACTTTATTGTAGTCAAAAGTTCTTTGTCTCTGTGTAAGTAATGTGTAATTTATTTTATGGATAATATTTAAAAGTTTTCTTTTTAAATTGTAATTGTGAAATTGTGGGACCATAGTTATGTTGTTTGATACTCACCTGGGTGCAAGTGGAGTATTTACATATGTCAAAGCAGCATGAAGTGAAGAATAAGTCTGATAGGTACAAAGACAGTAGGTGTGAATCTGCCTTATATTATATTTTATGCTCCAAAAACAAAAAAAACCTACATTGCATAGCTGTCAATAAGGTGCATAAATGTGTAAGGTGTAGGTTGACATGGCTTCAGAGTGCTATATATTTTTAGCACATTGATGCTGCATAGCCCAATATTGTCTTGAGAAAATCACAGTAGCTGGTTGACATTCATACAAAGTTTTCTTTTGCACTTAACACAAGCAAAGAAGAATATCTTTCTATTTAGGTGGGTGCATGAGTAACATTCATGGCAAATACCATATTCTCAGTGTCCAAACAGTGTAAAATTGACTTCAGACAGTGTAAAATTGCAAAGAGTTTTAACATATCATCATCTACAATGCATAACATCAAAAAAGATTCAAAGAATCTGGAAGAAACTCTGTGCGTAACTGTCAAGGCCAGAAAACCATACTGGGTGCCCGTGATCTTCGGTGCCTTAGACAGAACTGCATCACATACAGGCATGCTTCTGTATTGGAAATCTCAAAATGGGCTCAGTAATATCTCCAAAGTTTATTACCTGTAAACACGATTGCATTTTCCAACATGACAATGCCAAACCACATACTGCATCTATTACAGCATCAGACTGTGTAAAAGAAGTGTCAGAATACTGGCCAGCCTGCTGTCCATACAGAAAACATTTGGTGCATCTTAAAACAAAAACAGAATTTTTCAGTCAATATTTAGCATGATATTTTAAAATGTCTCACTTTCGTCATTTGATATGTTGGCTATGTTCTATTGTAAATACAATATCAGTTTTTGACATATGTAAATTATTGCATTCTCGTTTTATTTACAGTTTGTACCTTGTCCCAACATTTTTGGATATGGGTTTGTATTTGAATTTGAAGGGTCAATACGTATTAGGGTAAGCATTGTTATGATGTGTATCACTCATGTAATTGTGTGTCTGCTCTTAGCATTGTATACATTACGTCACTATAAAATTATCTATACAAATTTATAAAAAACACTTGTTTGGAACATTCCACAGGTAAACAGGGTAATTGGAAACTGTTGAGAGTCATTACTGGGTATCCAAGTAACGTCTTTTTCATGAATGTCCCTGTTTATTAGGCAAAACAATACCAAGCCACATTCTGCACATGTACTACACATATAGTAAAAAACTGTGGGTACTAGATTGGCCTGCCAGCAGTCCAGACCTGTCTCCCAATAAAGTGCCAAATACAAAGCTTCAACAATATGTGTTGGTAAAAGGAAAGGTGATGTAAAACAGTGGTAATGCCCCTGTCACAACTCTTTTTGAATGTGTTGCGGGCATCAAATTCAAAATGAGTGAATATTTGAGAATTTAGGTTGTATATTTATATTGTAGTACAGATAGCAAATGCTACTTGTACATTGCTACAGGGACTTGTTATAATGTGCTCAACATCATGGCTGTTTTGTTCAGAATCAGAGATAATTCCTAATGTTTTTTTATATACGCACTGGTCACTTTATTAGATACACTCTGCATTCCTTGGTTGTAATGAGTGGTTATTTGAGTTATTGTTGCCTTTCTATCATCTTGAACTAAAACTGCCCATTTTCCTCTGACCTCACACATCAACATTGCATTTTCATAAATGCTCAGTGGATATTTTCTTTTTTTCTGACCATTGTCTGTAAGCCCTAGAGATGGTTGTGCATGAAAACTCCAGTAGATCAACAGTTTCTTTAATACTCAGACCATCCTATTTGTCATCCTTGCCACAATAAAAGACACTTAAATCACCTTTATATAGATATAGTTGTTTGTGTTAACATGTAATTGAACAGGCATACCTAATAAAGTTGCCAATAAGTGTACAGTACATTATACGGCCAGATGTATAAAGAATAAATAATTATATATTTCATTATGCCAGTATACAATGCTAATGTAAAATGATCCTATAATAAGATAACAATGTGTATTACTTCAAAATGAATAGATCATCACTCAGTGCCTCTCTCCCATTGCAATACCCAGGACTATAACACAAATCAAACAGGAGAGTATGAATAATCCAGAAACAATCAATGGTCAGGCCTGCTGCAAACAGCACAGAAAAAAATGTCCACAAAAAGCAGTCAGGTAAAAAAAAAACAGGCAAAAAAAAAAAACAATAATCCAAACCTTACAAATCAAACACAGTAACCTTTCATGTCTTACAACTGAGAAAAACCAATCTTTCATATAGTCAGAGATACAAAAAAACTCTAATACACTGGTAACTAGTAATGTCAGCCATTTTCGGTCCTGTATTATTTGCAGATCCTGTGTAAACTTCATGATTAAATCCTTTATGTAATCTGTAGATTTGTTTTATGAAAATGTTTCATTTTAATAAGTGCTATACAAATAAAATTGAATTGTACTGAATAATGTAGATGTTTATAAAGTAGCACTCATGTTGCGTCACAGGTTTAAAATATTAACCGTTTCAACTGGCAGATTAAATTTTACAATTTGTTTTTTTGTGATTTTTTCCCCTCATGTCTTATGAAATTTTAAGACAAGACAACTACAGTAGCTGAAGTGCACACTGAGCATCAGAATTGTGATCTGAGTATTTTAGAAATGGCTGATACATTGGGATATTTACACACAACCATCTCTAGGGTTTGGTTCAAGATAATAGGCAACAATAACTCAAATAACCACTCGTTACATCTGAGTAATTCAGAATACAATCTCTGTTGAAAGTTTGCCATGAGAATTCTGTTCTGAAGGCAAAAGCAGTACAACCTTTTCTAGCAAGGTATATCTAAGAAAGTGGCCGGTGAGTGTATGTTTATAATATACAGAATGCTCTATAGCTGACAAGTGACATGATTTAATATAACAATTTTTATTAATAATGTCTGGCAGAAAATGGTAGAATTAAGAGAGAAGTTCAAAAAAATATTTGTACTCAGGCTGTATAATTTATTTTAATCAGTAAAGACAATAACTTAATTTCTCCATGCTTTTTATATTCTTTGTCCAATTGTCAACAAGCATTTATATTATTATATTATAATGCTTTTAGCATTATATTTTCTTTATCCCAAAACATGTACACTTAAATTTGAAACTGTTCTTTTTAATTCTGCTCTCAGAAGCTGACCAGCATTGGTCATCAAGAGCAAGATAAAACAGGTTACCAAAAAAATTGCTGTAAATCTGCCTTTCATGAGCAGTAATTCAACTCAGTTGCATTCTACAATAGTGAAATATACCTAGACCTAGTGTTAACACACTTCTCTATATTTCAGTGGTGTTCTTAAACAGAACCAGTTCCATTTTAGAAAGTGATAAAAAGAGGAGCTGTGGTATATAAACTATATACTATAGTGCAATATGTGGCAATATTTGTTGCTTTGGTTCATTATATCAGTATATTATTTATATAAATAGAACATTAATAATTAGATTAACTGATAAAAAAAAGAGATTTCCACATAAAATTAACTATTTTTTCCACACATTTTATGTTACAACATTACATTGTATATTCACTCATTATTTTTCTTAGTACTACGTAGGTACTTAGGGTGCATGGCAGGCTGAAATTTGGTCAAGGTGCCAGTCCATGGTAGGGGACAAAAGCATTGTGGGGGAGGAAACTGTAGCAGCCAGTGGAAACCCACATGGGCATGGGAAGTACATATAAACTCAACTCAGAAAAGACGCAGATTGTGCCACCCAGGAATTAAAACAAGTGCCTTCTTGCTGTGATGTGACAATGATATCCACTGCACCATTGTGGCACCCTGCATTGTATATCACCTTTGTTAAATCAAGTGTTGTATATACTTGGAATTAGTGGGTCGATGGCCCATGCAACTATTCTGCTATCATTCAGTCAGGTATGTAGTCAATTGCACATTTTCTGGTTCAGTCTACACATTTTATAAAGGATTCAGTCTACGGTCGTTAGAATTTTTATGGCACTGCAATGGATGATACAGTTTTAAAGGAAAGCTGAGGATCATTGTTTTGCTAAAAAGACCAATTTTACCCTCTGGCTGATATTATAAGGCTTCTTTAGTATTTCTTGATAATCCTCCTATTGATGCCATATATTATCTAAAGTGCACCAGTCCAAGAGTGCAACAGCCACACAGCATGGGGCTACTATACAATTGGGATAATGTTTTTCAGATTAAAAGGCTCATATTTCATCTATAAATAGCTAAATATCTCCATGTGAAATCTGCAAATTAAAGTATGGCTTATATTGTCCTGTTTTTGCACAGGGCTTTCACTCTTGCACAATAGGCTCTTTTAATGGTGGATCTTCGTGTAGCAGCAGTACACAGCAATAACCTCAGTTACACAAGGATTACCTTAAGAATAATATAATGATATGATAATATTACAGTAGTTAAATTATAAAATTAACTCTATATATAATGTCTGCTCTTTGGGGTCAGCATTGGATTAATGGATAGGTTAAAGGACTGGGGACCAAGAGATTGCTGGTTTAAGGCAAGTCATGATGGCTGGACAACGCTATCATAGTGTCAGGAACCCAGAAGCTCAGGGGATTCAACAAACATGGCAACCAGCGGCAACATGTGATTGCTCTTGTTTACAGGGCAGTTACATGAACCAATCAACAGCAGCTGTTTGCAATTTGGCACACTGATTGATTGGGTTATTTAAGTTGAGTTTTTGTTTAGTTCATTTTCCGACATTAAAACTATAACATTTAATGTAAAACTAAAAGAGAGAGTTATGCTACGTTATGCTACGTTTCGTTCTTTGTAACAAGCTCAGGAACAAAAAATAAACCTTTTATTTGCTATATGAATATATTGTGCAGTATCTATAGCAACTAAATCAATGTAAATCAGAAAATCACATGACTACTTCCCAAGTATTCGAAATTGAGATTATGTGGAGGTGACTTTATTGGAACATTTGTCCAACGTCTTGCTTTGCTGCATGCAAAATTAGTATTTCTATTATCTGTACTAACAATGTAAATATAACAGATTTTCTTTGTGAAATTTTAGAGTCTTAGAGCACGTGTTGACCACTTTTGTTATTTTTAGTGTGAAACTTACATAGCATTTCTGCAACAGATTAGACCAGGGTGTATTTTCATCTGTCAACCGTTGTTCTTGGTAAAGGATCTTAATGCACCATATTCTTAATGACGTGTAAAACGTTTTTACAGACCTGAGGCTGTTCGTGCCAGACTGTTCTTGCTGGAAGTCAGCTAACATTCTGCATTTGACATGTTATTGCTATATTTTAAATATCAATTGCTATTTATTTATTTAATGACTACCTTGTTATTTTTTACAAATGGCACTTATACAACGTATAGCTTATACAACTTCATCAGTAACATCTATCTTATAGGTCAATATAAAATGACTGTCACTAATCTGCTGCTGCACATTTGCAGTTTTGCATTTTACCTCATTTAATCCACCTCAGCTCATTGCCTATTTTTCATTGCATTCCTGAAGTAATTTCATGTTGAAAAATGATAATCCCTACAGAGCTGACATCCACCAAGAACTGAACCCGGCACCTGTATTCTACCCCACTCATCAATAAAAACACAGATGACCAGCTATTATTAATGTAGAGAAAATGTATCAGAAAAGCAGGGTTTTTTTAAATAATTGTCAGTAAACCTTCACGGTTAAGAATAGGTGACAAGACGAAAAAATATCCAGCCAAAAAGCCAAGTCAGTTTTTATTCCTCATCATTAGGCGATAACAATAAAAGGTAATAAAAAGGTAAGCTTAAGAGCATCTTAAACAGCAAAGGATATTTAAAAACAACAAACAGCTACCTTAAATGTATAAAGTTTAAAAATCTAACTAACAAGCAGTTGTTCATAATATTCAGCATATATAAAATTTATAGAGCATACCCCAGAATGCAGACAGAGAGAGAGAGCGAGAGAGAGAGTCTCATTTGATTAGCTTCCTCTCTGTGAGGGCTTTCCTCCTTGACACTCAGTGTGCCTCTCATCCCTTTGGTAATCCAGATTTTCCTTTCATCATACTACCATGGCCTTTAGTCTTTACCTGCGCAAAATGTCATAATTCAGATGTCCATACACACTGCACACATTTTGCCTGTGTCACTAGCACATTGAACACTGAGCTTGTGCTATTACATCTTAATAATGAATAGCTTTTGGCCCACTTATGTATCATAATATTCATCCATTATCTATTATATCCACACGGGGACGATGGACATACAGTGTCCACCCTGCAACTCTGCTCACAAGGACAGGAATAACCCTATAAAATTTCCACTCGGTATTGAACCCGGGTCCTTCTTGCAGTAAGGTGACAGCACTACTCCATGTGCCTCTATGCCATCTGTAATAATATATTATATAATAAATAAAAAATGATAATTCATGTTTTATTATTTCAGTTATCAACATAATTACACAGCAACTTCAATATGCTTTAAAAAGAGCTGCCATACCAGAAAGTAAAACTCAGTTGTTCATGGAATATTGAATTGACTGATTGTCATAAAATGAAGAAGAAGCTCAAACGTGAAGGATCGTTGATACCTGGACTTGCTATATGAGTCTCATATCATTCTGTATTTCAGATTATTGGACTTCAGTGACTCTTTATTGTTGGATTACACTGATATAACTGTGTCTTTTGTTATATATATACAGTATATGCAGTGCATAATGTGTTTACTAGACCCTGATATTTGTGCTAATAACCCTGAATTTGCCTTCAGCCCTCAGCATGTTAGACAAATTTAACATGTCTCTAAAATTTCGTGGGAAATGACATTAACATTATATTATTTATTTTCAAATTCACAACAGTGCGAATTTCAGCAATCACAATATGCATATGTACATTCCACATCTCAATTCCCTTTCCATAAAAAGACCAAGCCCTCCGCTCATCAAACCTTTCAGAAGTTAATGATAACTGCTACAAATGAATATACATAATTTATGTTTAAATCTGCGAAAACACAAGATCTCTAGAAGTGAGTTAGATTAGACAAAATGCTGTTAATCAGACATAGAGTCTTAATGTATGTGAGCAGACAGAAGATTCCAACATGTAGTTCTACATCTCATCTCGAAATGGCTATATTTCTAAACTTAAGTTTTAAGTGTACTCCACACAGCCCTGAAGTGACTGTACCTGTTCCATTATGTTGCACTTTAAAATTTAATTTATATAGAATTGTTTACCTAGCTGTTTGTAATATTAATGTTTCTAGTTGGCCACACACCTACTTATGGAATATATTTTGAGCAGTGCTCGTAAATTACACTCAACTTCTTTTCCTGCATCCTTGTTACAATGAACTTTGTTATAAAAACATTCTACAATGCTTTATTATACATCAATTATACATCAGTACTTACTATATGAGTAATTTGAGTGTATTGTCACACTTTTTGTCAATTTAGCAAATTTAGCAAACATCAACCTGGATCAGCTGATACAGAGCAATACAACCAAAACTTCTTGCTATTACATTACCATTTATTTAATTTGACTGATGCTTTTTACAATATAATATAATATGTTTATTAAAAACATTTCAAATGTTACAATTATAATTAATAAAGTTATTCTGAATAACAGATCGCACCAATCCTGCCTGTTTTCCTGTCTGAAAAAACAGGAGCTTAATGCTACCATAGTGAATATAAAGTGAAAGTAAAAATGAAATTTTTGCCATTATGCTTGCACACAGTAGAATTGGTCTTCTGCTTTTAACCCATCTATGCAGTGAAACACACATATACAGTATACACACACGTGAAGTAA
>JAOUQV010048983.1:0-17749 GCA_028565295.1 Aspidoras spilotus
GTCGCTACTTGGAATCGAACCAGGGACCTTCCGGTCGCAAGGCCGGTTCCTTAACCACAAGCCTACGACTGCCCCAATTAATTTGGTTTGGCATTGTCATGTTGGAAAATACAAGGTCTTCCCTGAAACAGATGTTGTCTGGATGGGAGCATATGTTGTTCTAGAACCTGGATATACCCTTCAGCATTGATGGTGTCCTTCCAGATGTGTGCGCTGCCCATGCTATATGCAATTTTGCAACCCCTTACCATCAGAGATGCAGGTTTCTGAAGTAAAAGCTAATAACAACTAGGGTCATCCTTCTCCTCTTTAAACCAAATGACACAGCGTCCCTGATTTCCATAAATAACTTCAAATTTTGATTCATCTGACAACAGAACAGTTTTCCACCTTGCCACAGTCCATTTCAAATGAGCCTTGGCCCAGAGCAGACGTCTGCTCTTCTGGATCTTGTTTAGATATGCCTTCTTTTTTGAACTATAGAGTTTTAGCTGGCAACGGTGGATGGCACGGTGAAATGTGTTCACAGATAACGTTCTCTGAAAATATTCCTGAGCCCATTTTGTGATTTTCAGTACAGAAGCATGCCTGTATGTGATGCAGTGTCGTCTAATGGCCTCAAGATCACGAGCACCCAGTATGGTTTTTCGGCCTTGACCCTTATGCTATTTTACACTGTCATATCCTTTCTGATATCAGTCTACTAATTGTCGACGCAGAATTTTGGGTACTGGTGAGCCTCTTTCCATCTTTACTTTAGAGAGCCACTGCCACTCCAATATGCTCTTTTTATACCCAGTCATGCTAATGACCTAATTGTTCCTCCAGCTGTTCCTTTTTTGTAGCTTTACTTTTCCAGCCTTTTATTTCCCTGTCCCAATTTTTTGAGATGTGTTGCAGTCATAAAATTTCAAATTAGTTAATATTTGTAATGAAATTTCAAAATGTCTCACTTTCAACATTGGCTGTTTTGTCTATGTTCTCTTGTGAATACAATATCAGTTTTAAGATTTGTACATTTTTGCATTCCGTTTTTATTTAGTTTTTGCTTTGTCCCAACTTTTTTGGAATAAGGTTTATATTTCCTGTTGTGTCCAGGAAATTTGAAAAATTCAATAAGTAGGCAGAAAACTACACTGAAAAAACGTTTTCCTTAGCATTACATCTGCAATGGTCTCTGTGTCAGCATCACAATATAATAAGAAAAGCGGAAATTAAATAAACATAATCAAGCTTTTAGAAAGGTAGTTGTTAGAGCATGGAAATATTACTTCTAACAATATTTTGGGGGATTCATATAATGGTGTCATTAAAAAAACAAGGTGGATTTGTAAAAAAGGTAGCACAAGGAATTTGGATTAGCTGGGTGCACTCAATAATAGTGCAAGTTTATTTAGCACTCACAAAACCAAAATTATAAGTACCACAGAGTGTTGGGATGTGGACACATGGGGAAAAAACTACAACATAAAATGCCCAATGGCAACGCTTGGAGGATATGCAAGTAAGTGAGTCAGGGATGGGGTCCACAACACTCACTCACAAAGTTCTGTAAAACATACATACATAAAAAACACAAACATGTGCAGAGGTTATTCCCTGTAAATATAAGCATAAACTTTAACTAGTGCAGGTAAAAAGCAGCAAAAACACATTCAGAAATCTTAACAAAGTTCATAGACCACAAAACATGAAAGTTCAGTTTACCCGCGAGGAAATCTAACTATAAAGCTGTTTAAATTAGCTCCAGTTAAGTCTGGTTAGAGTGCCTGAAACTCAGTCAATTACTCTGTTTCTAGAGCAGCGACGTGACAAATATTATGTCTTTACTACACGTGTAGCTCATTTTATGTTTTTTTGTTCAGTCTTTTTTATTAGAATTTTTTAGCCAACAATTTTCACTAAGAGAATCTTTATTTGTAGAATATTACAATTTCTTCAAACTAATTAGGATATTCTAGCATATTCTGAATATCATAAAATATGAATATATTTTATTATCTTCTATGATGCCCTATCTTACCAAATTAATCCTTGTACCGCACACTAATACCGAAGATTACATGGCTTCTAGGCAGATTCAGAGAAGGCTGATAAAGGTAGATTTGGATGCTCATGACTTCCTGGACACCAGGCCATGCATTAAAGACATGTAAAATTCTGCAGTAGAAATCACTGTCCAGTCTCATGAACACTTTACCTCAGGAAATTTAGGTATTTAGGTATTTCTAAAAAAATAAGTTGATAAAAGAAAATCCATTGTGAATTATGATTACAAAAACAGAAATTGTGGCCTTACAGTGGAGATGTAAATGTGTCAGCAGGATAGTCAGAAATCCAAGTATTATCTAGAAAATTATAAAGTGATCAATTATTATATATAATTGTTATTCGATTGGTATCTGTGGTTCAGTGTTAACAGTCAGACTGTATATGTTTCACATTGGCAAAGCCAGATTAAAGTTTTTCAGATTTTGAAACACTCACAATTTTTTTTCTAGCCCCTTTTTCACTGCTCTGTATCTGTAATTAGAGAAGTGGAAATTAAATAAATATAATCAAGCTTTAAGAAAGGTAGTTGTTAGAGCATGGAAAATTACATTTAACAATATTTTGGGGGGGTTGTATAATTGTGTCAGATTAAAAAAACTAGGTGGAATTGTAAAAAGGTAGCACAAAGAATTTGGAGTAGCTGAGTGCACTGAATAATATCATATTCTTGTCTGTAATTAATTTGAACCAACTATACACATTCTTTCAGAAAGTCATGGCCAGCTCCCACAGGTAGTTTACCAGTTCTAGCATATTAATAGTTGTTCTTTGTGGCAGGCCAATTCAATCGAAAGAGGCCAGAAATATTATTATATAATATTATAAAAGGAAGATTTGGATGCTCATGACTATTTGTCTATCCAAAACTCTAAAGTATCTATCTTACCCGTTCTCAACTTTAGTGTACATGCCACAGTGTATATAGCACTCTGCCATGCCACAACATCAATTCTGGTTTATCCGGTAAAATTATGCAATCACATGTGTGCTTTTTTGTGTTTTACATATGCTTATAATCTCACTGGCACCCCTAAACCGTTGCTACACTCCTCTATGTGTCTTACATATATATCAATCACAACATAATATATATTAAATATGCCAAGTCGTATGCTGGCCATGCATTAGTATAGTCTATAAAGTGCTAAAAGTAAGATTTATAGTATTGGCATTTCATTCGTCTGAATTGACATAATGAGAAACTCATAATCCAGCCTGAAGAAGACATTTTCTTTCAGTGCTGGGACAAAACCACAAGTAACACATGGCCAGTCGGAGAACTTCATCTGACTTCAAGCGTCATTCTTTATGAAGCCAACACCTTGTTACGACGTGCTCAGCAAAGCAAGTCGATACTATATACCAATGCTTTGTAGAACTCCCAGCAATGCATTGGAAGTTGTGCACCATAAAAAAATCATCACACATAAATGAAGGTGCTCAGAATTTCTCTGTTTGGGTGTCAGTTTCTTACCAAATGAAATAATTTGCCTCTTTTATTCTTTATGAGTAAACTCTTCCTTTTTCTTTCTGCCAGCTCTCAACACACATTCACATACATGCACACATGTGCGCGCGCACACAAGCATGCCTCCATTGTACAGATAACTAACATTGTCTTACCTTAATCTGTATATTGTAATCTTTAACAGTGTATTATCCAACGTATTTCGTATATTTAATAAAATCACTTTTATTTCTATGTCCGGTTAAATGTAATGCAGATACTGTTGAACTTACTTCATTATGAGACTCATCTTTCAGTCCCTTTGAGCTAGCAATAAACAATCAAATCATAGGTGGTGCCCCTTTATATATATATATATATACATATATATATATATATATATATATATATAATCTATCATGTTTTCCTACACATCAACCCGAGTTCTGTGCGATTCTTCCTTAGACAGGATCTATAAGGATGTATGTAAATATACAGATATCCATATTCAGAAGTTATTTATTTCATCAGTTGTCATGTGTTTTTTTGTGTAAACCATCTCTGCCTCTATTTCCCCAGTACTCAAATGTAGTGCAACGTGACAGAAAGCTATGCCTAAAAAAGGAATCTAGCAGAGATTTTTTAGGCTATGGGAGTGATGCTTATTTGCCCAGAGTTTTCCAGTAGAGCGATAGGACTTCTGAGTTGTCCTGATTGGGAACTCAGCTTGATATTAACCACACTCCCTTGAAGAGCCAGCCAATAACCTGGCAACTGAAGTTGAGATGGGATAGCTGGAATAGGCTGAGTCAGGAAAGTGAGGCTCATTGTGCACCACGGGTGGCCTTGAGGTCAGTGCAACAGGTTGAAATGTTCATCTTGCTGCCACTTCAGGCAGACATCAAGTACAAACCGGTACTGCAGCCTGCTCCAATCCTGCCCGTCTGAGTCGCAATCTCGATGGAGGATCAAATCTGAACTTCACTCACTACGGGAGGTCACGTCTAAGGCACAATCTCAATTGGAGGTCGTGTCTGATCCACATTTTCTACAGGAGGTCACATCTGAGCCACAGAATCCAAGGGACATCATGCCATCACATCACAATAACTCTGTATAATGCCACATATGAAATAAAATATATTGCCTCATGACATATAATATACGTTTATTATATGTAAGCCAATGCCATACATGTAACTCATATGCAATATGAATATATGCTAAAACAATCAGTTCAGTCATTCATTTATTTACTGGATTAGACCCACACCACTATACAGTCCTCCTTATAACGGCAAGCTTTTTTGTAAATAGGTAAATAAAAATATCTGTAATGAACTATTGCTTACAAAGGACACCATACAATGTGACCAACTAGTCCCAGAGTAACCAAGAAATAAACCGTATACTGTTTATGACAACAAGTAAAAGCTATAATGCACATAAGTAAATCTCTATTTCACTTCTTTCGGACAACTGATTGTTCAAAAAAATGCCATATGTATCACTCAGAGTGACAAAATCTGTCACTTAACATAACATAATAGTATTTATTTGTGTTTATTGCATGGGACCATCTGTTAACTGTTCACCCTGCACAATTCCATTAATTCTCATCATGGCTGATAGAAAAAAAAAATTGGAATTGAAGAGCAAGGAAAGAGAATGGCAGTAACTGATTGCAGTGCAGATGGTTATAATATTTGGGCAGATGGCACGTCACACTGATTATGCCATAGTCCCGAACATGCTCATGATTGTGAGTATAAAATATCGATTGAATTAAGGCATGAAATGAACAATGTCTAAAACAAAATAAAAGAAGATGCATATGTGTAAACAGACATATAAATATGCACAACTGCATCAATTTAAAGCAACCTGTTTATCTTGTATTTGCAAACAGCCAGCTCATATATCGTTAACCTGACGTGCCTTATAATTTATAATTTAATTGTTTTCTACATTTTTTTCATCTATCCCTCTTATATCCACAATTGCAAGCATTGGCCTTCTCTTTTCTCTTTTTGTGTGATTAAAAAACTGAGACAAAACCTAACCCCATAATAGAATCTATTGATATACAGGTGCATCTCAATAAATTAAAATGTCATTAAAAAATGTATTTATTACAGTAATTCAGTGCAAAATAGGAAATATAAATAATATATATTTATTAGAAACACAGTGAATCTATTTCTAACACATTACACATAACACATTACACCTAACACAAAAGTGTTCATAATTGTCCCTTAGTATACTTCATCAGGCTACACAATCATGGGGAAGACAATGGCAGTCATTGACACACTACACAAGGAGAGTAAGCCACAAGATGTCATTGATAAAGAAGCTGGCTGGTTATAATGTGCTGTATCCAATCATATTAAAGGTTGAGTGGAAGGAATAAAGTGTGGTAGAAAATATGCACAAGCAACTGGGATAATTGCAGCCTTTAGAAGATCATTAAATGGTAATTAAAAGGCCATTCATATATTAGGGGAAGATTCACAAATAGTGAACTGCTGCTGGAGTCAGTGCTTCAAGAGCCACCACAGAGATGCATCCCGGACATGGGCTACAACTGCTGCATTCCTTGTGTCAAGCCACTCATGACCAAGATACAACTCCAGAAGCGTCTTGCCAAGGGCCAAGGAGAAAAAGAACTGGATTGTTGCTCATTTGTCAAATGTGTTGTTTTCAGATGGAAGTAAATTTTGCATTTCATTTGAAAATCAAGGTCCCAGAGTCTGGGGTAAGAGTGAAGAGCCACACAATCCAAGCTGCTTGAGGTCTAGTTTAAAGTTTCCACAATTAGTGAAGGTTTGGTAAGCCATGTCATTTACTGGTGTAAATCCGCTATGTTATATCAAGACTAAAGTCAGCCCAGCCGCCTACCAGAAAATTTTAGAGCACTTCCCTCTGCCGTCAAGCTTTATGAAAATGGATATTTCAATGTCCAGCAGAACTTGGCACCTGTCTACACTGCCAAAAGTACCAATACTTGGTTTATTAAACACAGTATCACTGTGCTTGATTGGCCAGCAAACTCATTTGACCTAAATCCCATAGAGAATCTATGGGGTATTGTCAAGAGGAAGATGAGAGGCATCAGACCCAACAATGCAGATGAGCTGAAGGCGCTATATACACTATATTTCCAAAAGTGTTTGCGCACACACCTTGACTAACTTATGAGCTTATTCAAAAAGTTTAACAGGATGCTGGTATACCCTTTGCAGCTAGAACACCTTTAAGTCTTCTGAGAAGGCTGTCCATGTTTAGGACTGTGTTTATGGGAATGTTTGACCATTCTTTCAGAAGCACATGCGTGAGGTCACACACTGATATTAAACAAGAAAGAATGGCTCTCAGTCTCTGCTCTAATTCATCTCAAAGATGTTCTATCGAGTTAAGGTCAAGACCCTATGCAGGCAGTGCAGTCAAGTTCATCATTCATGTCTTTCTGAACCTTGCTTTGAGCACAGTCATGTTGAAAGAGGTAGTTGACAGCTCCAAACCTCTAGCCACAAAGTTGGATACACTTGTGACCATAGAAGTAATTAGAACACCTGATTCCGATTTGGATGGGTAAGCAAATACTTTTGGAAATAAATTGTATGTTGAATTTATTATTATTATTATTATTATTATTATTATTATTATCATCATTATTATTATTCGTATTATTATTATTAGTTTTATTTTTTAAGGAACCTGGGTTTCCATAACACCTCAGCAGTGCCACAGGCTAAGCGCTTCCATGCCATGAATGAATAAATTAATTTATTGTCAATCTGCCCTATGTAAAAGACATAAATAGAATGAAATTTTGTTTCTTTCAGACCCACAAAACATGACATAACAAGGACATAGATGCTTACAGGACTAAACAAACCCCAAACTATCGAGAAAGAGAGAAGCCGCTGCACATGCGTGCTCCGCCATTTTTGTAACATAAAAAGAACATAGAAAAGAATAAACACTAGAGGCCAAATGTGGTAAACTGTGGGCGCAGTAGAGAAAAAAACACCACAACATAGTTCGCAAGCAATATACAACACACACACAACAAAGGGTAAGAAATAAGGGGAAAGGCGATAAATGAGCACGAAGGTGGGGGAAAGAGACTTTTATCTTCTCTCTGTCCTTTACGGAGGATTTGTTTATCCCAGTCGCAACCTTGAAGAGCTGTAGTTGGTTTTCAGGGTAGGTTAAACATAGATTAGACCTTGTTTGCTAATGGGGAAAAGAATTTTCATTCCCATAGTCTATCAGTTTTACACATAGTTCATATGTCCATTTTGTGGTCCATTTCGTCTCTCAGATGATCCAATCGATTGAGCAGAGACATAATATTGTATATTTTATGATTTAAACTCCCAATATGAGTGCTGACAGCTCTGCTCATTGAATCAATCATTTCGGGCAGCTTCAAAGGGGCTCGGACAGTTGTTCCTGTTAGTTTAGATTCTCTGTATATCAGGCCAATGCCTAATCCAATCAGCAAAATGCCCGTGATCATGGTTCTGAATAGATATATGTCCTCAATCTCCACTATGGAATGCCTGGCAAGGCACTTGACCCTCTAATTCTCCCACCAATCTCTCATGTATCCCGCTGCAAAAATTCCACAGTTTGATCAAAATAGTCGCATTTCATGCCAGTACAGGCTCAAATGCACATTTACAGCAAGGACTGCAGATAATTTTGTTGGTGAACTCAAGGACTTGGCAACTGTGATTGTGTCACCCTCCAACCCAGCTGGGCTTGTTCGGTCAGCTGAGAGCCTGGATTCAGTGTTTTATTGTGCTCTGGATGACGTAGCCCCATTAAAGAGAAGAAACTAGAATCTTGGTATGATGATTTCACACGGACGCTGAAACAGACCACCAGTAAACTAGAGCGTAAATAGCGTCAGACAAACCTTTGTGTGTATCAAACAGCATGGAAGGAGAGTATTGGAAAGCTCTTAGTGCTGCTAGATCAAAATATTTCTCCTCGCTAATAGAAAAAAACAAAAATAATCTTTGCTTTTTATTTAAGACCGTAGCAAAACTAATCATTTAAATTAGCAGTTCTCAGTTGTCAGTCAGGATTTAGGGCCCATCATAGCACAGAGACGGCGCTGGTTTAAGTTGTAAATTATTTGCTACTGGCCTTTGATCAGGGTTATGTTCCCATGCTTATATTGCTTGACTTAAGTGCAGCTTTTGACATCATTGATCACGCTATTCTTCTTTATAGGCTAGAAAATGTTGGAATTAAATAAATAGCCCTGTCCTGGTTCAGTTATTATTTGACTGACTGTTATCAGTTTGTAGATGTAAATGGCCACTATTCTATGAGCATTAGGGTAAAGTTTGGTGTCCCACAAGATTCTGTCTTAGGCCCATTACTATTTTCTTTATATATGCTACCTCTGGGTAATATTATTTGAAAGCATGATATCAACTTTCACTGTTATGCTGATGATATTCCGTTATATGTGTCAGCCAATCCAGAAGACAGACACCAATTGAGTTGGGGATTGTATGATGTTAAACAAATTTCTTTTGCTTAACTCTGATAAATCTGAAGTACTGGTATTAGGACACAGGCAGCCAGAAGTTAAGTTTCTGATATTTTATTATTTTTGGATGGCTTTCAATTACACTATGTACAGTTTTAAAAGACCGATTCTAGCCGTTTCTCCAAATCTCATTTAGATTATACCACCAGGATAGCATTCTTTCACCTAAGAAACATTGCTAAGTTCAGAAATATGCTGGAAATAATTGATGCAGAAAAACTTGTCCATGCGTTTGTTACCTCTAGGTTTAATTACTGAAATTAATGGTTCCTGTCAAGGTTTCTTCCTTATTTACTCAGGTAGTTTTTCCTTGCCACTGTCACCACCGGCTTGCTCATCTGGGGGAAAATGTTTTCTGTAAAGCTGCTTTAGGAAAATGTCCATTGTTAAAAGTGCTTCATAAATAAAAGTGAATTGAATTGAATAATATTCTTTATATCTAATATAATGATTTTAGGTTTTTATTGGCTGTAAGACATCAACAATAAACACTATAAATAGAGCACTGTGTTTGTAATTAATATATATTATATATGCGTTTCACTGTTTGTATTGAATTGCTAAAATAAATTAACTTTTTGATGATATTCTAATTTATTGAGATGCACCTGTAGATATAAAACAGAAGAAATGCCCTTGGTATGGATGTTTCAGCAGGACAATGACAGGACAGGACAATGAACATCCTGGTTCCACGCCAACAAGACTGTTCTTATGAAGTGGGCAGCCCAAACCCTAGACCTCAGTCTGATTGAGAATGTGTGGAGTGACAAAACTTATGAATTCAGAAAAACTGTGGAATGTAGTTCAATTAGCTTTGGTTGTATTTTAGTTGACTCCAAGTACGCCTTGAAGGATTATGGCAGTTATGAACACAAAAGGGGCTCAGACCTTTAACTAGCCTTATAAAGTGATCAGTAAGTGTATAACAGACCTGAGGCCTTTGAAAGGTTAAGTGAATGGAATCAGTTTTTTTTTATTCAAATATAATGCATATTATGCAGTAGGTAAGAAATCTGTTGCAAGCAAGAAAAATATGCAAGCGTAAGAAACTGATTGACATTAACAAATGCTAAATTGTGTTTTTTTTTGGATTTCCAGTATTCAATTGTTAGTATCTAACAAAAGTGGTAAATAAAGTACAACCAGTGATTTCACTCAGATTACTCAAAACACACATTTATTTGCACAGTAGAGAATTTGGAATATGGTCTTTGTGGGTTTTCAATGCGCTATTTCTTATCTTTTTAAAAATTTATTGTTTTAGGAAACCATTGTACATATGCTATGTATTGAATATGGCAAACACAACCGTATCAATATCAAAAGCATTTCATAACATTTTTTTGTAAAATAAAATAAAAAGCAATGAAGCATAGGTAAAAGAGGTTACTCATAATATAGCATTATTCTGCCTTTCTATGTCAACAAGGATATTTTTAAGCCATTCCACATAATCAACTAAATGAAACTATATTATAGTAAATGTTTTGATTAGACACATTCTATATTTTTAATTAGTTATCATCAGTATATTTAGCATGCTTGTACATTTGAACTGACAGGCAAACCAATTTGACTTTCACAATAGCAGATGCTAGCCATTATGCATGTGTTAGATTGTTGAAAGTCACCTGTCAATAATATATTGTCATTTAATTTTACTCCCCAGAATGACACATTGTGACACCCATTAACATTTTCCAGCCTAGAGAGATATCATCAGAGTCTCCTTAGGAGAAGCGATGGTCAAAATGATGTGGCATGCTGATTATTTGATGGTGATCTGATAAGATATGAAGGCTTAGTGGAGAGGGAGGGAAAACATTCTCCCAGAGGGTGGCAGATGTTCTGTCTCTTGAATATCTTTATCACAAGACCCTTGAATCTCAGATGGATTAAATGTGACATACCTAATCTAGTCTCTGAAAACCTTGTTTATTAACAGATGTTAATTACCTTGTTTGCCTTGTCTGTCATAGTAATCTTCCTAAAATCCTTTTGGTGATGCTATAGCTCTTGTCTACAACTAATACAAATGTCTTTATTACATCAATTGTTATTGCAATATAGACCAAGATCACTGCCATTTATTTTAATGAATGAAGATCACAATGTTTACAAATGCTGAACTAGTTTAGTAATATTGTTTAGAGCTTGCTGCATGCTTCGGTGTTACATTAAAGTGTCAAAATTTTCAATAGATTAAATTGCACCAAGTTGATAAAGGATTCTTTGTCATATCAAATATACCTTAGACCATAATAGTCATATCAAACATACATTATCATCATTAAAATCTACACAGAAAAGTAGAGTACAATCTATAAATACAGTATATAATACACATTTGTAGAATGATGGTTTGTTAACAGGCATAGGTCTGCCAAAAAAATTGAGAAAAGCAAGAGAGCTAGTTTATTCTGTTGGAAAGCCTACAAACCCGCTGTAAGGAAAAACAGATTTTTGGAGTTATAGGAGATAAGGCAATCTGCCCAAACCGTTTGGTAAATCTACTGTATAACAAAGCACGACATCCCCCAATTAAAGAGATCATTAAATCAAGACATTATGTATGCCTTAAATTTAGATATTACCGCAACATGCAAAATTCCACATAAAAGCCATTTTGTGCCATTTTTTAAGCCAAACCAGCTATTAAATAGCACAAGCCAGTGTATTTCTAGTGTCAGTCCCAAGCCCAGGTCAATGGTGAGAGTTGTGACAGGAAGGGCATCCAGTGTAAAACATTTGCCATATCAATAATGTGAATTAATGAATGTTCCCACATATCGTATTGGTCGCGATATAACTGGCTGATATGATGGAAAGAATAAAGGTAGGTATTTTGATGTGCAGGAGACAAAGTAAAAAGAGCATTCCCAAAGAGGAGAGAGTGGTGATTGGTGCAGATTTCAGTGGGCATGTTGGTGAAGGAAACAAAGAAGATGAGGAGGTGACTGGCACGTTTGGCGTTAGGGATAGGAATCTAAAAGGGACAGATAATGGTGGATTTTGCAAAGAGGATGAAAATGAGGAACACAGGGTGGAGGCAGGACCACACAGGTAGATTACATTCTGTTTAAATAAGGTTGCTTAAAAGGGATTGGAGACTGTAAGGTAGTGGCAGGGAAGAGTGTAGCTAGACAACATTGGTTGGTGGTTTGCAGGATGACTTTTCTGGTTAGGAAAAGAAATAGGGCAAATGTAGATAAAAGGACCAAATTGTGGAAGTTGAGAAAGGAGGAATTCCGTGAGGAATTCAGAAAGGAGTTGAAAAAAGGCTTTGGGTGGTAATAAAAAGTTTCCAGATGACTGGGTAGCAACAGCAACAGTGATTAGACAGACAGGCAGAAAGGTACTTGGTGTGTCATCTGTACAGGTGAAAGACAGCAAGAAAACTTGGTGGTGGGACAAAGAAGTGCAGAAGGTTATTCAGACCAAGACGTTGGCAAATAAATAATGGGACAGGGAAAGGACTGAAGAGAGTAAGCAGGAGTTTAAAAAGATACAACGTAAGATGTAGAGGGTGGTAGTAAAGGCCAAGCAAAAGGCCTATTATGAGTTGTACGAGAAAAAAAAAGGATGTTAAATTGGTGCAGGACATATATGAGAATACCATGACAGTAGTGAGATGTGCAGTAGGAGTGACAGATAGCTTAAAAGTAAATGTGGGAGTGCATCAAGGATCGGCTCTGAGCCCCTCCTTGTATGTTCTGGTGATGGATAGACTAACAGATGAGGTCAGACAGGAATCACCGTGGACTTTGATGTTTGCAGATGACATTGATCTATAGGGAGAGCAGGGACCAGTTAGAACAGAACTTGAAGAGGTGGAGGTATGCTCTGGAAAGGAGGGGGATAATTGTCAACATTTGTAAGACAGAATACATGTGTGTGAATGAGAGGGAGGAAGGTAGAATTGTCATGCTACAGGGAGAAGTGGTCACAATGGTGCAGAAGTTCAGGTATTTGGGACCAACTGTCCAAGGAAATGGGGAGTGTGGAAAAGAGGTGAAAAGAGTACAGGCAGGATGAAGTGGATAGAGTAAGGTGTCAACAGTGATGTGTGACAAAAGGGTCACAGCAAAAGTGAAAGGAAAGGTATATATGAAAGTAGTGAGACCAGCCTTGTTGCATTTTTTGGAGACAAGGCACTAAGGGACAGGAAGCAGAGCTGGAGGTTGCATAGCTTAAGATATTGAGATTCTCGTTAGGAGTGACCAGGATAGACGAGGTTAGGAAAGAAAACATCAGAGGACAGCACAGGTTAAAAAAATGGCAGACAAAGTTAAAGAGGGCAGACTGAGATAGTTTGGACATGTAAAGGGGAGGGACAGTGGATATATTGGTAGGAGGCGATGGAGTTGCCAGGCAGGTGGCAAAGAGGAATATCAAAGAGGAGATATATCGATGTGGTCAATATAGACATGCAGGTAGTTGGTGTGAAATCACAAACGTGAGGTGGAATAGATTGATTCGCTGTTGCGACCGTAGAATAAGGAAAAGGCCAAAATAAGTAGTATAAAATATTATGAAGTTCTGTCTTGTCCAGCAGTAAGTCAAAGCACCTGATAATTTTGGACTTTTTATTATATTATTTTAAACCTTAATATTATCATAGAAGTTGTTTAGTGTATCTGGCATCACTGTCATTATCTTGTATATCTCCCCTTAGGTGCTTGAGAATGGCAATCTTGTTTAGCAGTAAGTCCCTTGTGTTATAGTCTGAATGACAATAAAGTTCACTTGGACTTAATATGCAGGTGGTGTTGTCTATTTTGTTTAGAGGGGGCATGCATTTGTGAGAATAATCGATAGATAAAAACGAAAGGCTTTGTTTCTGGCCTAGCAGTCTCCCACTGAAGTTTTTGGTTTCATGCACACTCCTCATGTCCATATCAGAAAACACTCAGAACAGGAGGACATGAGGTCTAGTCCGAGAAGATAATTTTCCACAGCACCCATACCTATCTTGGCCAAACCCGTACAACTGATGCTCTATGGAGGCCGCAGCTCAAATTACAGTTTTAGCTTGATCCTGTGTGACAGCTTCAAAACTGTTCAATTGAACATGTTTAATGAATGAATCATCACTTACTCCTTCAGCCTGCTTTTCTCATTTCAGAGCCGCCACTAACCCTGCCCGCACTGCCACCATATTATTAGTAAAAGATTTGGTGCTTTTCCAGAACAGTTTGCAGAATAATTCAAATTAATTGCCAGTCGACCAGTGTGTCAAAACATTCCAAAATGTTGAAAATAAATCATTGTTATCTTTAAGAATGTATGTACCGTATGCATAAATATACACATATCATTTTGCAATATAAATGACCAGCAAGTAAATCAAAAACTAAAATTTAGCGTCCTGGACACAGGTAACCACCGCCAAAGAAATCCTGCTGAATCCTGAAAACGGCAGTCATGTGATTGAGGAATAAGCAGCGTATAATTTGATGAATCAGTGTACACCCATGTGTGATTAATGCGAGGCAATTTATTTGTCATTTACAGCATGTTACACAATTACAGCATAAGGACCAATATTGTATTTATGAGGGTACATTTACCCTCATCAGCCACTTTAGTAAGAGCACTTTGCTAGTAAAGGTTTTAACCCTCTTTTACCTTCAAAATTGCCTTAATTCTTCATGGCAAACTTTCATCAGAGGTGATATTCTGCACAAAATTGTAAACATGTAGACATAGAATGCATGTACTTTACTTTCCTGTTTGCAATCCAGATATGTCTCCTGTTGATCATGTATAACCCATCACAAAGAGGGGAATAGGTCAATGGTAAGTAAAAGTTGCTGAGTAGCTCAGGGCTTGCATAATGTACAGCAAATGTGGGAAAAACATCCACTGGCAAAGCTGAAACTATTATTAGCCATAATTCTTGAACAATTCAAATGTTTTTTTAATGTATTGAATTAATCTATTGGATTTAGTTACTTTTAGATATATAATTAACTGTTCTAAAGTTTGGCTTGCGTGGAGGGGGAGAGATAATGTTTTCCATATTAGAATATTCTGTAAACCGAGGATAGCTACAACTTGAATGTTAAGGAGCAATAGAAGAGAACAGCCTGCAACCCTTTAATTAACAGGCGTACCATAAGGGGAGTTCATGCATGGCTCCACAAAAATGTTCTCTTAGAACATGGCAGCTGAAAAGTTTTGTTCAGTCTCTCTCTCTGTGAGCTGGTCAAGTAAGCTTTGAAGGTGGCGATGCGCGTCAGCTGGATTCGTGCTGGCCTGAGTATAATATAATAGAGAAAGTAAATCCATGAGCACACATCCAAAAAACAGCAATTGGTCAGGCAACCAGACAAATAGGCAAGGAATAAGCAGGAAAAAAATTAATCCAAGAACAGAGTAAAAAGAATCATACACAAGGCAGAAATATGGATTTTGTAACAGTGTTCCCAATATACTGTCTTTCAGTTATTGTTCTAAATGAGCAGCAGAAGCAGTCTTGAGTCTGTCCCATGCCCTAAAGCTCTCAGTGGCCCTCAGTCTCAGTCAGAGAACAAGATAGTGCTTTTCAAGCACAATAATAAATTACTGAATATCCTCACATCGTCTCAATCACTGTTATTTTAAAAAACACAGTCCTATTTCAATGACAAAAAATCACAAACAAACCAAGATTCAATTGAAGTTTTGTAGTTGTTTTCCATGTTATTATTATTATTATTTGTGTATTATTATTATTATTATTGAATCATTATTATTGCAATTGTTGTTCTTGTTATTGTTGTTATTATTTAAAATTAATTGTTTCTCCCATCACGTCATTCCTCTTGTCTTCAGGGTCAAATACATGCAAATGCAAACTGATTTATGCAAAATAAGCGATGACGTCATTCAGCGACTTCTAGCAACTTTCAGGACAGCCAATAATGACTTTCCTTTCTGAGAAGTTGCCAAGATTGGTTGGGAAGGTTTAGGCAGACGCACTAAACTTTCAGGCAGAACAGAGTTATTAGAGAGTTATTACTGGAATTATGGTGGAATAGATAAGAAGCAAGTGAGGCAGTGATAAAGAGGATACAGACACGTAGAATCAGACTTTGTAAGAAAAATGCATAAAGAGAGTCAGTCAGACTAGGTACTAAACTTCTAACAGATAGACATTTAGACATTCTTGGAAAAAGGGTTCGGATATTAGAAAATGGTAAAGCATGAATAGAGGCAAATAACAAGACGGCTGAATCATGACGAACTATGAAGTGTACAAAACAGGGCAAATTATTTTTCTTCCCTGCCATCCTTCTTAAATTTATTGACAACATAGGCTGAGTGCTATACTTTCAGAGATTTAAAATAGAGAGTGACTATAAGTATTTGCTGGTTGCTGCTGAAATCCAGGAAGGGTCATTAAATATATATTTACTATTTCGCATAACAAACAATATGAAAGCAATTGTTCGGTTAAGAGTAGACTGCCAAATTATTATAATTTTTGATTGATGTAAGAAGTTACTGTGGAATAATAATAATTATGTGTATCTTCAGATAACCCTATTCTTAAATATGATATTATGATATTTATGTGTATACGCTGTTCCCTTTGTTCACTTTGTTCTATATGGTTTTGGCAGAGACCGATGTCTATATTTATTTTGGGAAAATCCGGAACAGGAATGTGGGGGGGGTGCAGACCTAAACCACTATATCATGTAGATAAGATTTGACAGTCACTAAAAGTTAGGTGTCAAAGATTCAAATTGTATAAGTTAAAATAATGGTAAATCAGAAACTGGTGACAGATATTACAAAAAGACCGTCATGAGCCTAAATGACAAACTTCTCCATAAAACCGCATGGATTTCAGGTTGTTCCCTGGGATCCAGGTCGTTCCATGGAGCTCAGTTTTTAATAAACTTAAGATAAAGGGGAAAAAGATAATGGGTAAGTGTACAATGTAAGAGTTGTTTGTATTAGAAGAAGTGTATACATATGGGTGGATGAGTTAAATGGGTTTGGTTGTAGCATTTTAAATTACAAGGGAGGTTTGGGAAAAAACAAGAGAAAATAGGGAAAATAGTAAATATCTGTGGGAGTGTGCACCTGACGGAAACGGAAGAGATAGGGCAGATAGATTTATAATATATATTAATAATATAGAAAATTTATAATATCAACAAAAGCTGGTAATTGATTATTATCCAATGTTTATATTTAGCTGTATACATTTTTTAGTATTACTGAATGTGGAATATTGATCAAGTGCCAAATTATTTTAGTTATAATTGTTTTAGTGATTTATTTGTTTTTTAAAATGAATTTTTGAGTTTTATTTTTATATTATCATTTTATATAAATGTATAATTTTAGTTGGAAATAATTGTAATTTGATTTAGACAGGATGCAGGATAAATAAAACAAAATAGTACATATTTATTGGTATTCTGCTTTGTGATGCTTGATTTAGTTGGGGCAGTCGTAGGCTTGTGGTTAAGGAACCAGCCTTGCAACCGGAAGGTCCCTGGTTCGATTCCAAGTAACAACAAGTCATGGCTGAAGTGCCCTTGGGCAAGGCACCTAACCCCCAGTTGCTCCCTGGGCACTGTGCTGGCTACGCACTGTGTGTGTTTATTTGTGTGTTTCACTGCACGGATGGGTTAAATGCAGAGGACCAATTCCGCTGTGTGCAAACATAG
>JAOUQV010049271.1:0-17748 GCA_028565295.1 Aspidoras spilotus
CCAATTAATTTAAAAAAAAATATTTTTTTTAATTCATCGCTGCAGGGAAAAACAGACATCGAGTCTATTGGCATCTACAAGCTAAATATCATCATTGTGCAGGTAATAAAATTAATATATGTCTTCAGGTACTGAAAAAAGTTTTATAATCAGAAAATAATGTGTAAGGCCGCACAGACAACATAAAATGCTTTGGGCAGGAGGATTTAGCCTGCATACCTTTAGTTGACATGTGCCTCATTAAGTGGCCCAGCTCTTTATAGATTTTTTTTTAATATGTGGTCCTGAGTAACAAATACCTTTGGTCACCACTGAACTAAAGTATATAGACGTCCTAACATCACTGGGGCAGTCCATGCTACACATCATTCTCCAAATTTATACACTTTTAAGCAACTTGTATAAAATTACTGGGTTTGTAGGGGTCCGTAAGGTGTGACCCAAAGTTGTAGACCATGTCAAGGTGACGTCTCTCCTGCAGTCTGTTGCCTGTCTCGCGGAATGCCTCTTGTGAAATCTGTGCTTCCTGTTTACGGCTCAGAAGGAGGTTGCTGCGCTCATTGGTGCGTCTCACCACTTGCAGAATGTCTCTGTAATCTGGAGGGGTGTGACGAAGCTCAGGCTGGTTTATGAATCGCTCGATCTAATGCAAGTACAAGAAAAAAAAAAATTACAGAAAAGTATATTCACATTCATGAATGACAAAGGACCTAGACTGGACTTGCATAACTTTTAAGCACTTCATTATTGATTTATGTGAAGTAAGGGACTCAATTAAATATCTCTGACAATGACTTAGCCTAGTTTTACCTTCCCCTTTCATGTAGGAATACCATCCCTACTGTGGCTTCATGGTTGTCCTGAATTAATTATTCAAAATTACTAGGTTTAAATATCAGGAAAAAAAATTTATTAATCTAATGTTTATCTTTTGAGCACATCCCCTGTCAAAAATGGCCTTTGACAATGGTCTAGACAAATGCTCTGCAAATTAAACTAAGCAGATGAGAAGACTCTGGAGCAAGAAAAACAACACGTACCTTCTTGTTGATCTCTGGGTAACGGGTGCCTGTGAAGGATATTCTCTGCTCCACGACTCTGCCAGTTAGTGTGCTACAATCCTTTAACTCGCACAATTTATCATATATCTTCATCATCTGAAACAGCAGATAAATTTAAATACACTTCAGTTCCACTTAATGCACAGAGTTGCAGTCATGTGTTTGTCTGATTAAATATTTGTGTCAACAAGCAATTGAAAGGTGTATCTAAAGTGGACATCTTTAATGTAATACAAAAACAAAAAGCCCTATGAATTAATTTACTTTTACCAATTATTTACTCATTTTCTTTCACTTAATCTACAAGGGCCCCGCTGCCGCTGCAGAAAAAGGCAAATTTGGAGACTCCGGGACATTTACGGAAAAGATGCGTTCATTACACTGGTAATAAAACAGATAATTTTTAATTCAAGAAAATAAAATGAAATGTAAGCTCTCTGCGGTTAAATAAAAGGAGAGGGTGGGACAAATTTTGCCCGTGGTCTTCGAGTTTGGCACCGGTGGTTTAAAGAGGTTTCGTTTGTTTAAAATACTTACTTTGCGTTTGAGTTTATGCTCCTGGATGTAGGCAGAGTCCTCTTTCTCCATTTCCTCCAGACTTAGATCTCTCTCCTGCAGACGCCTGATCTCATCACTGTATGCTCTCAGCAAATTCTCCAGATACGCTATCTGAGATATAGAGAGACATACATTGTTGTATTATGTGCTTGAGCTTCAAATACACCCAATTATCACTCAAACACACACACACAAACAACACCACGCTTCTTAAACAAATAACCACATGTATGCAGCAGAAGTAATAAAAAATCCTGGGAATTTGTTAAATCCAACCCTACCTGTCTCCTAGAAGCTCGTTTAGTTTTTATTTGCTCCTCCACCACTTCTGGCTGCTCTTCTTTAATAACAGATTCCTCCTGTATGTTCAATTTGTCTTTTTTTTCTTCGTCTCTTCTCTCTTGCTTTTTGGCATTGGGAGGCTGAATAAGTGCTCTCCTCTTGGAAGAGTGCTGTTTAAGCAAGGTACAGAGTTCGTTAATGTAAACAAAAGTTTTGCTAGTTTGTGCCTGTGCTCGCGTCAGGCACCGACCAATAGCATTCCGGAACTCCACAGATGTCAGGAAGTCAGGAGAGGCTTTGGAATATTTAGTCTTCAAGAAGCTGACTACCTCCGGGTGCTCACGTGTGTGTAGCTCGCAATGATCTACAAACTGGAGGGAAATGATTGATTAGATTGTGAATGAAATTGAAAACATGTTTCACAAGTAACATGAAAGCGCAATCAATAACTAATGATTTGCACTAGAAACTAATTTCTGTATTAAATAAAGAAACTAGAAATATTTAACCAAAAATTCACACAAGCGAAATAGAATACCTGCGTTGTTGTCAAAATAGCAAAGCAAAAGCACAAACCCGGAGGGACTAGTCTTCACTTTCCATACACACTGATAATTTCTGGGTGTCCATGACCTTGTCACTAGTTTATAGCTTGCATTTGCTTGGAACATTTTTTGGAGCAGCTTCTACTGAGACTCTTTAACCCAGTTGTCTAGACATCACAATTGGCCCTTGCCTAAATATTCCAATGATTGCCCATTTTTCCTACTTTCAGTACATCAACTATATATTTTATGTAATTTATTACACTGTCTGAAAAGAAGATAAAGCTCAGGTCCATTTTGCTTTCTCAATGTAAATGTACTCTTATAACTGTGTTCCTTATATTTGAATTTAGTAATTATAACATTTGTACCATAAAATTTACATTTTGGTATCTTTTTGATCTAGTGTCAGATGTGTATTGTATTGTATTTTTATTGTACCCATGTCTTGGTGAAGCTGCACCATGCTTTCCTTTACACTTGTTATCTATACACGAAGGCAGGAACTGTTCTGTATGATTAAAGCATTTCTTGCAAAGATTTAAAAATGAACACTGACTATCAGGACTGTTCCTAATAACCACGCAATAATCCTTTTTAGTACTAATTGTCCGAGATATTTTAAGAATTTAGGTACAAAAATATGGTATATTTCATTATATAGGGTGGGCCATTTATATGGATGGATGGATGGATGGATGGATACATACATACACATAAATGGCCCACCCTGTAGACATGCAAATAGAAAAATGTAGAAAATGAACAAATAAAAAGATTGGATGTCAGAAAATGCAACATAAAGAAAGCAACATATTAAATAACAGACAAGGGAAAGATAATTAAAAAATAATAATGAAAAACATAATAAAGGCTGCTGGGTTTTGGTGATAAGAGAAGCAAGTGTGACAAAGTACAGATCTGTCTCCACTCATTAAAAGCAGATAATTACTGTACACCTCTATGAAAATGTATAGACATGCTGTAAAGCAAACATTCCTTCTTAATCCATATTCTTTTACATTAAAAAATATATTAAAAAAACACTAAAACATGCAGTAAGGAGTAATAAAATGTGTGTAGTTTTATAAGCAAATAACTTTTACTGAGCATCTTGGAGTATCTGACTAATTCGGGAGACGTTAATTGTCAAACCTGCTTCTTTATTGGAGCAAAACTGTAGTTTTTCCAAAACTAGGTTTGTCTAAAAATAGGACAAACCAAAATACTAATGTCTGAAGTATTTACTGACTTTGAAACCTAGAATAATTCTGTAATTACTTGTGAATGCAGAATTCATGAAAATAAACATCCCTAAGAATAGTTCCCCACACATACACACACACAAACATACCTCACCAAACAGCTTCTCATTCTCTACTTTAAGAACATGATTCTCTTTTTTAGCAGAAGCAAAAGGAGACTGCGGGATGTGAGACGCTGTCGTTTCTGGGACTTTGCTAGACGTACTAGACATACAGGACGTCCAAAGATGCGACGATGATGCTGCAGAAGATGAAGGTTTTTCAGTCTCACTATCATCGTCGAGGATTACAATATTCTCCATGACCTGTGTTACAGCTATCATAAATGTATGGAGCTAAGGGATGTCTGAATTGGGACAAAAAAAGGGTTTCATTGTGAATAAATACATGCACAGATTGTTACCTTATACACAATTAAGTCTAATTTAAAATTTATAGTAAAATGGGCGCATTATCCAATGCTGACTTACCGTTAAAAAAAAACTGGTGCTGATGTTTAAGAATTCCAAAGGAATTAAAACAACATGAGGATGAGAAATACTTTATATTAAAAACCCTTTATATTTCTCCTCAATGATTCGTATCTGTGTGTCAGAAAAAAAGTTCATGTTATTTGTCTGAAGTTTAACTTGAAAATAATGCACATGCCTAAGAGAAAAAAAATAAACCATAAGATAATCTCATTGCGCAAGAGTATACACCCCTGAACAAATTTTTTGCTTGCAATATATCCAGCTCTAGATATACGAATCAACTATACCAATCATAGACTACTTTTCATTGTGTCAGTGTCATTTTGTCAGTGTTGTCCCGTGAAAACTTAAATATCTGCAGAAATGCGAGGGGTGTACTCACTTTTGTGATATACTGTATATTATATAACATCTGGAAAATCCTTCATAAGCTGCATGAAACCAAGATAATGCGAATAAAGATGAATTTTTATTTATTCACCGTCTTCTGCTTAATAGACACGCAGGCCAGCCAGTACCCATCCAGTAACTCTAGGCACGAGGGCAGGAATAACCCTATACAGGGCACCAATCCATAGTTAGACACTAAGGGCGACACTAAGGGAGATATGAATTAACCTGGCATATATGTATTTTTAATGCACCTGGAGAAAACCCAAGCAAACATGAGGGTCATCCCACCCAGGAATCAAGCCCAGATCCTTCTTTCTGTGAGGCGACACTGGTGTGCCATCGTGTCCCCTAAATGATCAAATCTTACACAAATTGTCCCAACCAAACACAAGCTGACACAGCTTGTGAGGTAACAGCACTATCCACTGAGCCACGCCTTACATAATTAGCTGATCTGCATTTTTTTAGTTAATCACTAATGAGATCTGTAAGATAATTACGTCGTTCTCAGAAGGCACGTGACCTGTTATAATATGGTTTGCGTGTCTACGCAATTTGACTACTCTACGTGCTTTTCTATTTCCCCGAGGAAACGTCATTTTCTATCATTTATTAACTACTCTCACATTTAAAAGGTAGAGTTAAAAGGACACGCGTGATTTAGCCACGAGTGTCCGATCAGAAATCTCTAGGAACAACATTAATCGAAATGGATGTTTTTATATTATACCATTACATTACACATATTTTGCCCTTTCATGTGTTAATGCAATTGTTCGTTTCCAGGGTGTTCGTGTGTTTTTTTAATGTTCATGAAAATATATACGTTGCTAGCTTTCTTTATCCAAGTTAATTAGCCAGCTAGCCTGTAAGATATCGTTAACCTAGCCTTTCAGCTAATGATTGTGTCTGTACACAGCACAGGGGGATCTGTTGTATTATTTAAGGACCTTGACTAACCGTAAACACTTTTCAACTCAATCGCCATTAAACATAACAAAAAAAGCCCAAAAGAACAATAAACTTACACGCGCCACTCATGAAGACAACCGCTCACGTTAACAAATCCAGGTTGCCAAGTCTTTGTGTAATAGTACTCGCGTGTTTAACAAAAAAAACATTTACATCTTGCAATTTATGAACAAACAAACAAACACTCCCCGTTTAAAAAGTAACGTTTAAAATCTACAATAAAAATTTATATTAATCATCTTTCAAAAACCGACAAGCGGTATTTGTAGATAAAACCAACATAATACTATTCAAGGCAACCAACTGACTATACAACGAGCTTGCTTACGCCCCGGAAGCGGTAAGCTTATTGGATAACACTTCTTCGCTGTTATATTTCTTCGTTGAAACCCAGTTAGAGTGTTTTTGCTCATTTCTGACACCTGGAGTCTGCATGTGTGTAATTGACGCATCTTCTTCTTCTTCTTCTTCTATGTTTTATGGCGGATTAAGCACCTTTCAGAGTATTAAACTACTACTGTTCGTACAGTCAAAATATCCATTCGGTTATTATATGAATATTCATATCGAGCGCTGTAACACATTATATGTTTATGAACGCTAATAACAATTCGCGTTCATATTCAGAACGTTGTACTATATCTATAGTAGGAATTCTGAGTTTTGATGTATACGGGCCCCGAAGATAGAAACCCACGTTCATTATTAATAAAAGTAACAATTATAAAGTATAAATTCATATCAGATTTATGAGACCAATTCCCAATAATAGATCGTCTAATTTAACAATAGACTAGTAATGATAATATTCCTACTAGTACTACTACTACTACTACTACTAATTTGCAATTTCCCTCAGGGATTAATTTCTGATTCTGAATAACAATAATAATAATAATGCCTGCAAGCTTACATTAAATGTCTGGTGCTAATTGGCAATTAAGACAATAGTATGCTACTACTACCACTACTACTACTAACAACAACAACAACAACAACAATAATAATAATAATAATAATAACATAGTGATGATAATGGGCCTACCACTACTCATAATCATCAAATGAATAATAATAGGTCTGCAAGCTCAAACTAGAGATGTCTGGTGCTATTACAATTATAATATAATAGCCTAGTAATTGATAATTACCTACCTATCACTACTGATAATAATAATGGGGGGTAATTTCAGTGAGGTGTCTGAACAAGAAAACAAAATAAAAAAACTATATAAACTATCACATTCACAAAAGGTTATGGGTGATAACAACATTACTTTTTCAAATCAAATCAAAATCAAATTTTGATACATCCCCGGTTTGATTTGAAGTAACACCAAGTCACGGCTGAAGTGCCCATGGGCAAGGCACCAAACCCCCAGTTGCTCCCCGGGCGCTGTGCAGGGCTGCTCACCGCTCCGGGCAAGTGTGCTCACTTCACCATTATGTGTGTATATGTGTGTTTCACTGCACGGATGGGTAAAATGCAGAGGACAAATTCCGCTGTATGTTCCAAACATAGTGGCAAAAATGGATCACTTTCACTTTAGCAACCACATAGTAACACAATAACAACTATCTAGTAACACCCTAGGAACTAACTACCAATTAAAATAATATTGTAACCATAAAATCCTAGAAACCAAATTAATCAGAATAGCAACAGATCTGTATTAGCATTTCACTTAGCATTTCCCTAGCAAACAGTTAAGATAGCATAGCAACTGACTAACAAAACCCTATAGTAACTTCATAGCAATTCATTTGCTACTAAACAAATGGGTTAGTATAGCAACAAATATGCAAAATATTAGCAATCACTTAGCAAATCTTATAACAACCAGTAGGGATAGCATAGCAATAAGCAACACCTAAAATATTATACTACCCACATAGAAAAATGATAAACTAATGTGTTAATTCAGCAACCACTTAGCAAGCCTCTAACTAAAAATGGGTTAGTGTACACCTATGGCTATCAACATTAAGTACTTGGCTTCATATAGTAACCGTCTATAAATAAACATAAAAACCATCTGATATAAATTCTAGCAACACACTATGACTGGTATAATATAGCAATCGTCTAGTAACACCCTAACAAATCACAACAGAAGGCTGAGGGAATGCAAGATCTCAAAGGACTCAGATCCAATAGGCCTGGTATGGTAAGCCTTACATCGAATGATCAGATGCATCGCACAAGTACATCACACAACTCTACCTGTATTATGATACATCTAGTCTAGGCAGTGCAGGTGTTCAGCACAATTGACCCACAGTCTTTTTCATTGGTTACATTATGGGAAACGCCTCCATTCCATCAAGGCCGAGACTGAGATTCCGGGAGCTTTTATCTGACTTTCGGGCACCCTGGATCCACTATGTATATGTGGGAGACTCTGGGAACTTTTCAGAGCCAGGTTCAGGAAAGGCTCAGGAGGAGTTTATTCCCCAAGCTGTAAACCAATAACACCCAAAGATTTTCATTCCAAATACCTGTTTACCCTGACACTTTATCTCAAATTAAAATTGAAATATCCAGTAAGTGGCAGTTGTGGAAGAAAATGCCCTGTTGATGTGAGAGGTCAGAGGAGAATGGGCAGACAGTTTTTGAGATGATAGAAAGATTACATTAACTCAAATAAACCTTTAACTTGCAGTTACACTCACCAGCCACTTTAACGTGTACACCCGTTCAATACCTCCAACTAGATTAGTATAGCAACAACCCTGCAACATCCTAGCCACCCACTGGTGTAGTATAACAACTGACTAGCCACAACTACTCAAACACTATAAGCTTGTGTTGCCATAACAAAGTAACACCGCAAAAACCACCTGGCATTACATTGCAAGTGTTTAGCAATGCCATAACAATCAAATGCAATTCCATAGCAACTATCTTGCAACCTCTTAGTTACAAAGCTAGAATTTCCAGCCAAATGTGCATCTATTTGCCTTCAGGGTTCACAGGCTTTCGACAGGCTGATTAAAACTAATTACAAATTATTGTATATTTGGCCTTTTTTATTGATCATACATCGTACAGAGGGCAAATTATTGTACAAATACGATAATTATCGTGCACCTGGTAACACTTTTGAAATTTGACTCCATGGTGTTTAGTATGGGACGTGTTACCGAGAATGATGTCATAATGGGATGACACTCACACTAAGTTTAGAAGTGCCATAATCAGTTTTCCTTGAATTTTTTGCCACCAGGTGTCTCTACAGTAAGTCTCTTGCATTACAATCTGGCACTTGTTTTATACCGGATGCCCTTACTGACGCAACCCTCATCTTTTTGGTTTGGGAATGATTTTGTCTATTATTTTATGTTTATTTAGAAATTCCATTTAACTTAAAAAAATATCATTGAACAATTATTGTGGGAGTTTTTTCTTTGAGAATATTGTCAAATAGCCCATAGGCCTCAATATTAAATTCCAAACAGCAGATGTTCATATTCATACACAAGTCATACGTATTTAAACTCTAAAAAATCAGACAAGTTTCTTTAAAATAAAAGCTTTGTGGTTAAACAATAGCTTGAAAAGTATGTGATATGTATGTACAGTTGTTTGGAGAATTAAAATTTGGAAAGTTTTACTTTAAATGAAAGGCAGAATGTACATTAACAGTAAGTTATATTTTTTACATTTTACAAGGAAAATTGGCCCACTCAGACTTGGGTAACAGCTTGTGGCCATGCCCAAATGCAAAACACTTGCAGTTTCTTGTGCTTGCTACGGCAGCACATATACTAAAATTGAAACAATACAAAGAAGATTAGCATGGCCCCTGTGCAAGGATGACACGCAAAATCGTGAAGCGCTACTATATGGGGCAGTCGTAGGCTTGTGGTTAAGGAATCAGCCTTGCGACGGGAAGGTCCCAGGTTCGATTCCAAGTAGCGGCAAGGCACCTAACCCCCAGCTGCTCCCCGGGCGCTGTGATGGCTGCTCCCTGTTCCGGGCACGTGTTCTCACTTCACCAGTGTGTGTGTGTTTCACTGCATGGATGGGTTAAATGCAGAGGACCAATTCTGCTGTGTGCAAACATAGTGGTAAAAAATATATATATGTATGTATCACTTCTACAAGAATCTAATTTATGATCTCAATACCGGTTGCATCGAAGATTCACAGTGCATTGAATTTTCACAAAACGGGAACTTTATTTTTTTTTTTTTACAATAAAATCATGATAGCTAATCATTATAGCTAGAATGTGAGAAGCACATTGCAGCAGAACAGTGAAGAACAGTGAGAACTATACACTCACTATACCCTTACTAAACTCTCACTGATTTCTTTCAGAACCTTTGCTGAACATTCTTTAAACCCACAGTGAACACTTAAAATGTAACACACATTTTACAATTACTGAATCCACATTGAACACTCACCAATTCAACACTGAACTTTCACCGAACTCTCACTAAATATTCATTGACCCCAGACTGAATGTTCACCAAACATTTACTGACCATTAACTGAACTCACACTGAATTGAACTGAACACTGAACACACATATATCCCACTTTCTGACCACTTCCACATTAAACACTCAGTATAAACCAAAACTCTCTGACTACTCCCTGAAAAAAAAATGTGTATATTCACTGAACCCTTTCAACGAACACTCACATATACAGCATATACACACACTCTGAACATTCACTGAACCCACACATAAACACTCAAAGAACTCTCAATAAACCCTCAATAGAACAACAATGAACACTATGTATAAACCTTTACTGAACACTGACTGAGCTCACATTAAACACTCACGGAGGCTACACTGAAATTTCACTGAACACTCAGAACATTGAGGGTTTTGTGTTCCAAAAGCCTCCACTAACCATTCTGTAATCTACAGTAGATCTAATCTGGTTTCCTGTCTGGAAAGGAAGGAGTGCAGTTAAAAGAGGGCTGGAGTGAAGTGTAGTGTAGTAATAGAGAGATGATAGGAGGAGGTAAAAGAGGAAGGGAACTTCGCAGATTTAACACATAATATAACAGCAGGATTTTGTTTGCGGAACAGAATTAATGCGGGTTGATCTCGTTAGAGCTATATACGGTAGATCAATATATGTATATAAATATATAGAGATCTAGATTTACTGCCGAGCTCCGTGAAATGATTCGCATTCATGTCTTCTAACACGTAAGCTGCATGCATGCGGATATATTATTTGATATGTATGTAAATGTTTATATATTAACACACACACACACACACACACACACATATATATATTCTTTCGATGCACATAATTGGATGCCTTAAGCTTTAGTTCATAAGATATGATCGTAAAGCTGTAGTAATGTAGCTACTTGAGTTAGCTAACGAGCTAGTCATAAATAATTAGCCGAATTGTCTAGATCAAATATATGCATCTGTTACAGGGTTTATTTATCCATTATTGCTTGTAAACTGTAAGTAAAACGTGCATTTTATTTGTTAAGAGAAGCAAGGAGAAGAAAGAGGAAGCAGCGGCGCATGGAAGTTCTAAGGCCTCGGTATAGTGTTAAACCCTGATCCGTCGTGTTTGTGCGAGAAGAAACCATCGACCATGGGCGACAACAGAGGTGAGTTTACGTCTATGTGAGAGAACATGTATAGTGGGTCTTGTCATAACATTGGAATACTATAAAAAGTTGATTTATTTCCATAATTCCATTCAAAAAGAGAAACTTGTATATTGTATGTATTCGTTACACACGTACTGATATTTTTCAAGTGTTTATTTCTTTTGATTTGATGATTATAACTGACAACTAATAAAATAAAACCCCTCAAATTCAGTATCTCAGAAAATCTGAATCTTACATTAAACCAATAGAAAAAAATTATTTTTAGAAACGCTGGCCAACTAAGAAGTATGTACATGAAACGTATGAGCATGTACAGCACTCAATACTTAGTTAGGAATCCTTTTGCCCGAATGACAGCAGCAAAGTGGCGTGGCATGAAGTCGAACAGTCTGTGGCACTGTTCAGGTGTTATAAGAGCCAAGGTTGCACTCATAGTGGCCTTCAGCTGTTCTATATAATTGGGTCTGGTGTATCGCATCTTCTTCACAGTACCCCATAGATTTTCTGTAGTGTTAAGGTCAGGTGAGTTTGCTGGACAATTAAGAACACGGATACCTTGTTTTTAAACCAGGTGCTTGTAGTGTTGGCACTGTGTGAAGGTGCCAAGTCCTGTAGAAAAATGACATCAGCATCTCCCTAAAGTTGGTCAGCAGCAGGAAGCATGAGGTGTGCTAAAACTTTCTGGTAGACAGCTGCGTTGACCTTGGACCTCAGAAAACACAGTGGATCAACACCAGCAGATGACATGGCTCCCCAAACCATCCCTGACTGGAAACTTTAAACTAGACCTCAAGTGACATGGATTCTGTGCCTCTCCTCTCTTCCTCCAGACTCTGGGACCTTTTCTCTAAAGGACATGCAAAATTTAATTTCATTAGACAACTTAACTTTGTACCATTTAGTAGCAGTCCAGTCCCTTTTGTTTTAAGACACTTCTGACGCTGTCTTTTGTTCAAGAGTGGCTTGACACAAGGTATGCGACATCTGAAACCCATGTCTAGCAAATGTTTGTTCTTGGTGGTTCTTAAAGCACTGACTCCAGCTGCACACAGTGCCAAAGCTACAAGTACCTGGTTTAATGACCATGGTATCCCTGTTTCTAATTGTCCAGCAAACTCACCTGACCTTAACGCTACATAAAATCTATATAGTGCTGTGAAGATGCGATACGCCAAACCCAACAATGCAGAACAGCTGAAGGACACTATCGGAGCAACCTTGGCTATCATACACCTGAGCAGTGCCTCAGACTGATCGACTTCATGCCACGCAGCATTGCTGCAGTAATTCGGGCAAAAATTGTGTATGTGTGTGTATATGTATGTGTGTGTATATGTATGTGTATATTTTTTATTTTTTTTTTCTGTCTAGAGCTGTTTTTAATATTTAGTATTTGTAGCAGCAATCGGGTCTGGGGTATTTGTAGCAGCAATCGGGTCTGGGGTGTTTATCAGTAATAGTGTCTCTGAGGCATTTGTAAGAGTAATAGTGTCTCTGGGGTATTTGTAGGATTAATAGTGTCTGGGGTATTTGTAGCAGCAATTGCGTCTGGGGCATTTGTGGCAGCAGTCGTGCCTAAGGGCATTTGTGGCAGCAGTCGTGCCTAAGGGCATTTGTGGCAGCAGTCGCGCCTAAGGGCATTTGTGGCAGCAGTCGCGTTGGGGCATTTTAAAGTAAAGAAACTTTGTAATGGCTGACAGATTGAAATTAAATAACATTTCAGAGACTTTAAGGACCAGTATTCAAAGACCAACATTTATTCATCTTTTATGCCGGACGCCGTTTCAGACGCAACCCTCACCATTTCGGGTTATTATTTTTGGCCAATTTAGCGTTTCCAATACACCTAGCATGTGATGCATAAGACAAAAATTTGTGATATTCCTACCTTTTTGTAAAAGAGAATTTAGTTTTGCTGGGCGGAAAAACTATGTCACAACGCGAGGTCCTCACTAAACTCCTCTTTTAGGCTTCCATGTTTTATATGATACAGAAACATAATAAAATAAACAAAAAAAGCCTGAATAAAGGTGACTGGAATTGCAATTTGTATTTAAATCAACTATTCATGTTTAGACTAAAGTCATGTGTATAATGTGCATTCATATTAGATATTTACTGTACCTTACAAACCATTGTTTCAAAGCTTCATATATATATATATATTCAGCTACATCTACCACATTTCAAGTCAAGTACACAAGCAATTATAATATGCTAGCCCTTTGAAACCCCAAATAGCTGTATGCATGGTAGGACTTTGGCTTTTGGAACAGTGAGGTATCAACATTAATTTAAATTGATTATGTAGGGTAGATTAGACGAACAGAGTTTATGACTGGGATAGTGGGATGCAGAATTTTGGGTGTGCTGGATACTTTTATTGGAAAATTTGGAGTCATTCAATGAACAGTTTCCAGTAAATAATTGTGATAAATGGGGAATGATGGGTAAATTAGCTGTAGCTCCTTTAATCAAACACAGAATAGATTTAGGAATGGCATTAATAATAAACTTAAATGTTCTTTAGTTTCTTTTCAAATTACGGTATACTGATTACATAGAGCAGTGTACGACACCCATTACTATCAACTAAATGTGACACAGACTAAATGCCCTTTTTTATCCACTCTTAAATACATGCTCTTTTCTGTGATACAACAATTAATTCAGATTGGTGAGTTACACTATATTTCCAAATGTATTTGCATACCTTTCCAATTTATAGGAATCAGGTGTTCCAATCACTTCCATGTCCACAGGTGTATGAATGCTTCAGCATATCAAAACATTTTGGACAATTCCATGCCCCCATGGGAACAATTTGGAGCTGGCCCCTTCCTCTTCCAACATGACTGTGCACCAGTGCACAAAGCAAGGTCCATAAAGACATGGCTGACAGAGTGTGGTGTGGATAACCTTGACTGGCCTGCACAGAGTGTGACCTTACAAATGTGATATTGGAAGAATGGGCAAAAATTTTAACCAACCAATTTATTTCCAGAAGTCTTTTCATGAAATCAAGTCTACAGTCTGTAGTCTTCCATCCTCATAATATTTAGTCGTATCTGTTTTGTTTCACAGAGCATATGTCTATAACTCTACACACATTTGCGTGGGGACACACTTTTTTTAAATGACATTCACCAGAGCGACCAGTAGCTGGCAAAGGAAGAGTTTCGCTTTGCAGTATTGTAAACGCACCGCAAGAACACATTGCGGGGTTATTCACGTGACTCGGCACACTCCAGGCATCAGAAGTGTGTGATTCAATATGGTGGAGAGTTCACATTTCACAGTTTATACGAAAAAAACATATTGTGTCTCTCGTGTTGCCACATTTTGGGTTCAGTGAAGATAACCTAACAAAAACAAGCAAATATTACAGAAAAGTATAAGAGACACAAGACGAGAGATAGATGATCTGGCATGACATTATTTAAAATAATATTTGTTTAGGGAAATACAGTGGCTTGCAAAAGTATTTATACCCCCTGAACTTTTCTATATTTTGTCGCATTACAACCACAAATATAAATGTATTTCATTGGAATTTAATGTGAAAGACCAACACAAAAGTGGTATACAATTATAAAGTGGAAAGAAAATTATACATGATTTAAAACATCTTTTACAAATAAAAACTGAAAAGTGCGGTGTACAAAATTATTCAGCCCCGTTTGTTTGAGTGCAACCAATTGTGTTCAGAAATTGCCTGATGACTGCTAATGACTAAAAAGAGTCCATCTAATCTCAGGATGCCCCATGGCGGTCTTTTGGGGAGTAAACGGCATCATGAAGTCCAAAGAACACACCAGACAGGTCATGAATAAGGTTGTGAAGAGGTTTAAAGCAGGTTCAAGCTATATATATATTTCCTAAGTTTTAAACATTTCACAGAGCACTGGTTAATCTATTATCCAGAAATAAAAAGAGTATGGCACAATTGTAATCCTCCCAAGACAAGGCTGTCTACCTAAACTTACAGGCCGAACAAAGAGAGCACTGATCAGAGATGCAGCCAAGAGGCCCATGGTGACTCTAAAAGCAATGCAGAGATCCACAGCACAGATGGGGGAATCTGTCCACCGGAAAACTATTAGTCGTGCATTGCACAAATGTGGTCTTTATGTAAGAGTGGCCAGAAGAAAGCCATTGTTAAAAGAAACCATAAAAAGTCCTCTTTGCAGTTTTCCAGAAGCCATGTGGGCAAAATGTAACTGTTTGTCCAAAATTCAAAACGCTATATGTGGTGGAGCATAAACACTGCACACACCACCCCCACTGGCAAATATGATGGTGGCACACTTCAAAAACAGCCTTACTAATAATAAGCCACATTTTCTTAAATTCAATCAAATTGTCTATATTAGCCAAAAAAATCTGCCAATGGGGAAGGCAAATTTCTCTTGACTAGAATTAATAAAACTAACACAAATTTAAAACATAAATGGTTTGTTTTCTTAAACAAAAAAAGATAAAAAATAAGATGAATTAGCCTAAAGCTTTTTCCAGTTTCCTTTTTGTGCATTGCAGTATGAAAATCTTTTCAGCAGGGACAGAGAAGTTGGTCAGAGTTGATGGGAAGATAGCAGAGCAGTCTTGGAAGAAAACCTGTTGGAGTCTGCAAAAGACTTAAGACCTTGCAGAGGTTCAACTTCCAACAGGACAACAGCCCTAATCATAAAGCCAAGGCTACAATGGAATGGTTCAAAACAAGACATTCATTCATGTGTTAGAATGACCCAGTCAAAGTCCAGACCTAAACCCAAAGATCAGAATAACTGAGCTTGAGCTTTTTTGCAAAGAAGAATGGGCAAACATTTCAGTCACTAGAGGTGCAAAGCTGGTAGGGACATAACCTAAAATACAGTACTTGCAGCTGTAATTGCAGCAAAAGGTGGTTCCACAAAGTATTGACTCAGCACTTTTAATTTTTTTTTTTTTGTTGATGTTTTGAGTCATGTATAATTTTCTTTCCACTTTAAAATTGTATACAACTTTGTGTTTTGTCTTTCACAAAAATTTCCACATAAGTGCAACGAAATATGGAAAAGGTCAAGGTGTTATGAATACTTTTGCGGGCGAATGTAACAGTATTGGAGCCAGACATTTTAAATCTGGAGAGTGTATCTGTACACAGACACGTGCACACAATCTCTTGAGACGAACGAGAGTAAGCACAGAAAAACACTGCCTTTTTCAAACAGAGGGTTGCGTCAGGAAGGACATCTGGTGTAAAACCAGCATTAGGAAAAGGAAAAAGATGATGATGAAAAAGATTAAAGTGCGCTCGTATCTTCCCATACACTTGATTCCTGTGATCTCTGATTTCTGATGTCTGCACTGTTGTAGCTATAATGAATATTTAATTAAAAATCAACACATACTGCTTAAATGGGCTGAAAAATGACAAACATTCAAATTCCTATAGGAACTTGATTCAAATTACAAAATAAAATTTACTAAAAATGTGCAACAAACTAGCAACATTTTGGCAAAAAGTGCAAAATGCGCATATTTTCTAGTAGTTATTTTGGGCATTTCCTCCCAGCCAATGAAAACGGATCTACAGTAATTTATTTTTATGAAAGAAGTGCAAGTTATTCGTTTGTTTTTCATTTCAGAGAACGTTCTTTTTATATTAAAACTAAAATGTCACCTTTTATGTAAGGCATTGATTTCAAGTGATGTGTGCTTTCATTAACAGTTCTTCAGAATATTCAACAAATAGATAAGCATTGTTTCATTAGAAAACAATATCAGAGTTTTAATTCTACAGCACAATCTGTTGGTAAACTATGAAAAAAAGTTTCACTAATTATATAATTTAAGGAAAACTTTGAAATAAATCGTGACACTAATTTGGTAATATCGCCTAGATCTACCCTGACGTGTGGTAGCTTAGTGTACTGTTACTAAAACCAATTTATTTATATAGCAAGTTTAGAGCTAGTAGCTTTGATTCTGAATATACATTACCAGTCAAAGGTTTGGACACACTTCTCATTCAATGCTTTTATTTATTTTCTTTTTATCCTACATTGTAATTAAAACTGGAGTCCTCAAGTCTATAAAGGAACACATAAGGAATCATGTAGTAAAGTCAAGTTATTGTCAATTTCTTCAGATGTTCTAGACATGCAAAGTGATTAAAATTACATTTATCATTGTCCCCCGGTGACATTACAGACATTATTCATAAGGACATAAAAGACATTATACATAAAGTTAACACTAATACTAGTGTTAACTAGGAGCAGTAGTAGGCTTGTAGTTAAGGAACCAGCCTTGCGACTGGAAGGTCCCTGGTTCGATTCCAAGTAGCCCCCAGTTGCTCCCCGGGCGCTGTGCTGGCTGCTCACTGCTCCGGGCACGTGTGCCCATGTCACCTGTGTTTGTGTGTGTGTTTCACTGCACGGATAAGTTAAATGCAGAGGACTATGTGAAAGCATAGTGGCAAAATCTATCACTTTCACTACTAACTAACTAATACTTACTAAACTAGCTAAAGTGAAGTGATCCATTTTTGCCACTATGCTTGCACACAGCGGAATTTGTCCTCCGCATTTAACCCATCCGTGCAGTGA
>JAOUQV010050130.1:0-14383 GCA_028565295.1 Aspidoras spilotus
GTGGTCAATGTAGACATGCAGGTAGTTGGTGTAAAAGCAGAAGATGCAGAGGACAGAGTGAGGTGGAAAAGATTGACACGCTGTGGCGACCCCTGATAAAAGGGAAAGGCCGAAAGAAGAGGAAGTAGAAGATCAACAGACTTCAGATTGTGAATACATTGTTATCATCAGGTGTTTTACCAAACACATTAAAACTCTTTTTCTTCAAGGTTTGTCCAAGTAATGATGACATAGTTTAGCAACAATGGCATAAACAGATCATAACATCTCTTGATATCAATTAATTTTGTCAAAGCAAACTGTGTGATCCCAGGGGTAATTTTCAGATACTTCCCTGCCATGTGCATAAGGAGGTTCTAAGGTCCAACAGATATTGCCGGTTTTGGAATTGAATGTTTTTAGCAGAGGTGAGAGCAGCTTCAGCACCAGTTATCTCCCCATCAGACTAATCAAAGTTGTGTTTCCCAGTCGCTATTCCACATTATTTCCTCCTCAGAAACCTGCTGTGTCTCCTCAGATTCATTATAAGCAAAGATATGATCCAGAGCTTGGCTTACATAAAAGCTTTTTCTTATTGTTGTATACTTGAAACTTGAAGATATATATACTCTAAAAAACACAGATTTATCCTTACATGTCTGGACATATTTGTCTTATCTTATTTTGTAAAACAGGCTAATTTTGGTTAAAGAGTGGGTAGACTTTGGTTTGGAGAGGGATTTTGCTGTTGTTGCCTGCTTGTTGGTTAAAGATGTGAATGATTTGCTACTGGCCTCCCATGAGGGTTATGTTTTCATGCTTATATTGCTTGACCTAAGTGCAGCTTGTGACACCATGGTTCATGCTATTCTTCTTCATAGGTTAGAAAATGTTGTTGGATTTAAAGGAACAGTCCTGTTCTGGTTCAGGTCTGATTTGACTGACCGTTATAAGTTTGTAGAAGTGAATTGCCACTATTCTATGCACAGTAGGGTAAAGTTTGGTGTCCCACAAGGTTCTGTCTTAGGCCTGTTAATGTTTTCTATATATATGTTACCTCTGGGTAATATTCGCAAGCATGATATTAACTTTCACTGTTTGATTCAACTTTCATGCTAATGATACACAGTTATATGTGTCAGCCAATCCTGAAAGAGACACCAATTCACACAAGTTAAGGAATGTGCAAAGGACATTAGACAGTGGATGTTAAACAATTTTTTTACTTAATTCTGACAAAACCAAAAGACTGGTATTAGGAAGACAGGCAGCTAAAATGTAAATGTTTTTTATTATATCTGTATGGTCTTTTAATTACACAATGTACAACTGTAAAAAAAAATTACTTGGTGTGATTATTGATTCTAGCCTTTGCTTCAAATTTTATGTAGATAATACAACCAGAAATCATTCTTTTATCTTATAAACATTGTTAAGTAAAGAAATATAGCACTAATTTATTATTATAAATGTCTATTTGTTTCGGTAGGTGCATAAACAAACTCTAGTTAGTTCAGAACATATTACCCCTGTCTTATCCACACATTATCTTAGGGAAATTCTAGTTTCTTATGATCCACCATGCCCAGTTCAATCAGAAGGTGCAGGATATTTGCTGATACCTAATATTATGAGGGCTAAAACAGTGTGCAGATCTTTCTCTTATAGAGCCCCACATCTATTGAATAGTATTTCAGTCAGTGTTCGGGACACGATCTCATTCTTTAAGTCTGGGCTGAAAACATATTTATTTAGTCAAGCATATCCTTTTGAGTCTGGTTCCTCTCAAGGATTCACTTCGTCAGGGAGTTTTTCCTTGTCACCGTTACTCAACTGCAATAAGACGTTTCTGTAAAGCTGCTTTGGGACATGTCAGTTGTTAAAAGTGCTTTATAAATAAAACTGAATTAAATTAAATTGTTTGTGCCTACAGGCCAAACAGCAGCATATTGTTTACAGCCTTCTTGGAGTCCCTGGGAGGGGTACTGAAAAGTGTTCCGACTGGGGACTCCATTGTTCTGTTGGGAGACTTCAACGCTCATGTGGGCAATAACAGTAATACCTGGAGAGGCATAACCTCCCCAATCTGAACCTGAGTGGTGCTTTGTTACTGGACTTCTGTGTTAGTCCTCCTGTTCATCTCCCTAGGGAGGTTTTTCAGGCATGTCCCCCAGGGAGGAGGCCCCAGGAAAGATCCAGGTTGGAGGAACTATGTCTCTTGGCTGGCCTGGGAACGCCTCGGTGTTCTTTCTGAGGAGCTGCCCGAAGTGGCTGGGGAGAGGGAAGTTTGGGCTTCCTGCTTAGTCCGTTAATCAAATTGATGAATCAAATTCCCTGAATAAATTCGAGTCTTGTTAACCAAGGACCACAAATCTAGTCATTGTAAAATGAGCTGAATCTGACACAAGTATAATCAAAAGAGTGAATTTATTGACATGCTGGAGTTGAATGGATGAGCATACAGTTAGAATTGCTGGAAATAAACACTCTTCAGGTAAAACATGGTTATTTACAATATATTTCACTTGGAAATAGGTTGGAAAAGCATTAGGGTTTCCAGGTCCGAGTAATGAAAAACTGGGACACCGTAGGGAGGGGGTTGGATGTGCTACTGGTGTTGGTATGTTTGTCTTCTTGGTGTGTATGTGCATGTTCTTACATATGTGTGTGTTCAGACATGTGTGTGTGTTTGATCAAAGGGACAAAGATCAATTCTCAATAAAAATTTCTAATTAGATAATTTTGAGAATAAAAATAGACATATTATTCAATTTTGTAAGAAATTATCAATGACCCGGACAGAGTAAATGCATTTCCCACCTGCGTCCACGGCGAGTTACAGCTTACAAATAGTTTCTGAGACTCTCGGGTTTAGGGAAGAAATTTCCTTTCCACATTCAGTTAAGTTAGGGACTCACTGTTCAGCTGGATCGTTTATTTCTCAGGGTTCAGATTCTTAGACAAATAAACCTAGCTAATTATGTAAATGAAGCTGACGGCTGGACATTTAAACTCACTATTAGCTAGCTGCACTACTCACATGTCCAGCATGTGACTCAGCATAAAATATTATTGTTTAGGGGATCAGAGTTGGTCGAGGATGGTTCTTCTTTTTTTCTTTGTCCGCTGTTTCAGTGACTCATCAATTACTCTTATTTTCTCTTACTGCTCTTTACTCAAAAACCACTGACTCACTGAATCACTAAATCACTATATATAATAATCAAACCATGAAATAATTATATGTACTCTCAATAACTCATGTCAATTATGCTGTGTGATGTTAAAACTTATATTGTGTGATATAAAAATAAAAGAAGAAAGAAGAAACAAATAACAGAAATTAAATCTATTTGCCTAAAGATTATTAAGTTACTAATCCTAACTAAGCTAATACATCAGTTATAGGTAAATATGTAAATCATATTTTAGAAAAAGAAACAACTTGTTTTTCAATCAGAGTTTTCCATTCTGTTGAAGAGAAAAGCATATACTAATGACAAATACATCATATTTCATCAATTTAAAATATTATGTATTTGATCAAGCAGTGTGTCTTGGTATATTCCATTGTATATTCCATTTTTGAGGCTGTAATCATAAGAATAAGTTTTATTTTAATTCCATGAAGGGATAAATAAAATAACTTTTGTTCTACCAGTTCTCAGTATCTCTCTTTTGATGAGATAAGGCCAATAAGATTCCTTTGCAGAATCTCTGTTTCTACATGCGGTTTTGCTTTTTGACCTCTAGGTCCCTCTCAGTAAAAACCACCTGTGTCTACAAAACCCTCTAAACTTAGAAAAGGTAAAGGGATTTTTATATGGCTGATAGAGTTAATTAAATTAGACATTCATGAAAATAATTGTAATCCAGATGGATACGCTACAAATGTTTAACATTTTTTAATGTTCTTTCTTTTAAAAGCATTTGTAAAGCATTTTGAATTGCCTCTGTGTACGACAGGTGCTATATAAATAAAGTTGCATTGCCTTCCTTTTGGTTGTAACATTTTTTTTTACTTTTACCTTCTTTTTATTACTTTTACCTTTTAACCAGTCTACCTATGCTTCTCTTACCTCTCATATCAACAAGGCATTTTTATTCACACAACTGCTGCTCACTGGATATTTAAAAATCTTCGGACCATTCTCTTTAGACAATAGAAATGGTTGTGTCTGAAAATCCCAGTAGATCAGCAGTTTATAAAATTCTCTACATGCCTAAATGCATTGTGATGTGGCCATGGAATTGGCTGATATTTGAGTCAACAAGCAGATGTACCTAATAAAGTTGTAATGTCTATCCAAGACTTAAAACACCAGCACTGAACGTATGGACTATATTTCCCATAATTCTTCATTGGCCAATCTGGAACAGCACATCCACGCTATGTCACTGGTGCTCGTCAGCCTCTTTACTATATATATTTCCACATTTAGGCTCTGTTTACGTATTGCTGTTTTACAAAGCATTATGCGCATTTGTACTTTGGACTGTTTATTCGTAGTTTGAATTATATTTTGCTTGCGTTTTTGGGGTTTTTTTATGTAAAGGAAGTGTTTTACTGTTCACCAAAGAACAGTAGAGCAATATTTAATAATCCATGTTTTTAGCAGCTAGCATTTTTTCTTTTTTAATAGCTTATGTGTATTTAAGTTGTATCTAAATTATGTGCACTGCTGAAAGCTCGAGACTATCATTTCTGTTCAAAACAGGTGATATCGCCGTCCTAAGAACAGAAAGGGCCAAACTCTTCTGGGCCATCAGAGATGCAAAGTGTGCACTCCGTCAGATAATCCACAGCTACCTCAAGAACAGTGGAGACACATGGCACATGTGAAAGGCCACCCAGACCATCACAAGCTACAAGACAACACCACCTGCTTGTGACAGTGATGCCTCCCTCCCTGATGTGCTTAACAAATTTTATGCACACTTTAAGGCAGAACAATGTGATGGCAAGAAAGTCCACCCCTTCTCCCAGGAGCCTGTTGCTGTCTTTTAACATTCAACAACATTATTTCACAGCACCTGATCAGAGAGCTGAATCTACTGGGCCTGAACACCTCCATCTGCAACTGGATCTTGGACTTTCAGATTGAGAAGCACCAGATCAGAATGAAAGGCCTCCAGCACCGTCAAGATGATCAGTGGAGCCCCCAGGGCTCTGTGCTCAGTCCACTGTTGAATCACGATTGTGAAACAGTGCACATCTTGAATAACACCTTCAAATTTGCTGATGACACAAATGTAGTATGTCTCATTGGAAAAGCACAACAAGTCAGCATACAGAGAGGCTAACTGAATGGTGTGAGGTCAATAACCTGTCTCTGAACATGAAAAATACTAAAGAGATTATTGTCTTCAGAAGACCTAGGTATGATCACTCATTACTGAACATCAATAGAGATTGTGAAGAGAACCAGAGAAATTCCTTGGTGTTCACCTGGCAGATGATCTCACCTGGTTCATCAACACCAGCACCATCTCCATGAAAGCCCATTAGTGTCTCTACTTTGTTTGATGGCTGTAGAAGTTTAATCTACCTCAAATGCTCACCACATTCTTCATTGAGAACATCCTGAGCTGCTGCATCACTGTCTGGTTTGGGAACTGCACTGTGCCTGCAGAGGACAGTTGATTCTTTAATTGGCATCTTTTTTGTGATTCCACTGAAGCAAAGCATAATCAGAGACATATTTTTTTCCAAAAGTAAAAAACGTAGTGTGGGGTCCACAAAGTTGTGTATGGCATGAAAGCCATTAACGCTGAAAATATATATGTGATGATAATGTGCTTCAGTGTGCTCTGGGCCTAGAAATAGGGGCAAATTTTTATTTTACAACAGAACAATGATCTAAGCACACAGCCAAGGTAAAACTTAAACTTTACCTCTCTCCTAATTTTTTTTGGACAAAGGTTTGGGACCATCCTTGCACAGGTGATGGAGGAGAAGAATGTCCATTACTGTACAGTGGGCTGGGCCATTTAATGATATTCATGGTTGTGCAGAAGCCACTCTATGGGTGACATACCAGAGTTCATAAGAGTACATATTGTTGGTGCACGTCTTGCTGGCGCATCTGTGACCAAGACAGCAAGTCTTTGTAATGTATCAAGAGCCACTTTGGGGTGTTTTGGAGGAGCATGTCAGGAAATGTTTTCCTCCACCAGCATCACTTAGTGACCTTGCCACTATTCTGCAAGAAGAATAGCTTAAAATACCTCTGACCACTGTGCAAGGCTTGTATGTGTCATTCCCAAGACAAATAGACACTGTACTGGCCGCAGAACAAGGCCCTACACCATAATAATAAATTATTGTGGTCTAAAACCAGGTGTTTCAATTTCATTGTCTAACCCCTGTATAAATCCTTGCTAGAGGACATTCAGAGAAAACAAATAACATTCTGGAAGAGGGGGTTTTTATGGTCTGTGATTGACTGGTTTGTTTATTCTGGAAAATGTCTGGTTATTCTACTGGTGTAAAAGGAGACAAGCAGGAAAAGACAGTCTGTGTGTAATTATCTTGATGAAGGGCTAGGTGGTGTCAATACTTTGTCTGAGAAAGCTTGAACTCTTTGTTCACAAGGCCCACTTTTAACAAGATGTCTCTGGTTTCTGGCTCTATGTCATATATTTTTATGTTGGGGGTTTTAGGCTTCTAAATCTGTAATGAGTTTTATAGTAGCAAAGCATTTGGTAAGAATGTTAAAGAGTTAAGCAAAACCTTGTGATAGATAAAGTTCATTAAAAATGAAAATGCATAAAAATATTTGTAATTTTGTAGTCTTTAAGGAAATAGTGAGACCAGCCTTGTTCTATGGTTTGGAGAAAGTTGCACTGACTATAAGACGGGAAGCAGTACTAGAGGTACTACTAGAGTACTAGAGCTTAAGATGTTGAGGTTCTCTGTAGAGTGACCAGGATGGACAGGTTTAGAAAAAAAGAATATCAGAGGAACATATCAGGTTGGAAAATTGGACGACAAAGTTAGAGAGGGCAAACTGATATGGTTTGCAAATGTGCAGTGAAAAGACAGTGGATATATTGGTTGAGGCATGTTATCGATGGAGCTGCAACACTGCAAAAAAAAGGAATTTTAAGAAACTACAAAAGACTTGTTTCAGGCTAATTAGTCTTATTTTTTGTCTACATCATATTTTGCTTAAGAAAACCAACCTTTTGTGTTTTAAATTTATGCGAGTTAAAAGAATTTTAGTCAAGCAAAATTTGCTTACCCTATTGTCAGATTATTTTTCCTACTATAAGATAATTTTACTGAAAATAATATTTGGCATGTTTTTGATAGAGGGTTGAATGTGTAATAAATAACTCAGGACAGATCAGATATCAGTCTTGTAATCTTCTTCTTCTTTCAGCCTCTCCCATTTATCAGGGGTCGCCACAGCGTGTCAACCTTTTCCACATTACTCTGTCCCCTGCATCTTCTTTTTTCACACCAACTACCTGCATGTCTACATTGACCACATCTATATATCTCCTCTTTGGTATTCCTCTCTGTCTCCTGCCTGGCAGCTCCATTTCTAACATCCTCCTACCAATATATCCACCGTCCCTCCTCTGCACATATCCAAACCATCTAATTAGCCCTCTCTAACTTTGTCTCCCAATTTTTCAACCTGTGCTGTCCCTCCTAATCCTGTCCATCCTGGTCACTCCTAATGAGAACCTTAACATCTTAAACTCTGCCACCTCCAGCTCTTCCACCTCCAGCTCTGCTTCCTGTCTCTTAGTCAGTGCCACTGTCTCCAAACCATACAACAAGTCTGGTCTCACTAACATATGTTAAATATGCTCATGAAAGAACCATGCTGTTCTGAAAAACGTGAATGGTTTTATTGTCATTAGCCTTGTCACTTAATCGCAACATGGCCCATGCTAAAATGTAAAGGTAGACGACAGCAGGCTAGTTTTGTATTTCTAGCGGCTAATAATGTGCAACATCTGGTTTAGGTTTTGAGGGACACGGATTCTGCTTAGTCATTTAACTTGGAGGGTGTGCTACCCTTTTCTGAAACGTTTTATTGAGGAAGGGTTTAGCTTTGCCAGTCAGTGGTGTTTCCTTTATTCTGGGAAATAATATAGCTGGTAACCAAATCTTTATTTTACCTGAGGTGGTTTCTGAGCTTGTGATGACCAGTCCTGATGCCACTGCTCAAATTCCTCCAGTGTTTCCCTCCTGTGTTTTAACCCGTGCCCAGCAGAAGTTGGGCGACATGTTGGATTTCTCTGATTTTTTCCTTTGTCATGAGGAACATTTGGTGGACCAATTTCCTAAAGCTGACAAACATGTATTACCTGAAGGTGATGTTAGTTGTAGTTCTGAAGTATTCATGGAAATACCTATGTCCTGGATCGATTTGGCGGCAGCCTGTAGTAAGATCCCTTCTTGGCTAATTGTTTTGAAATTGCAATAAAAAAGTCTTATTCGGTAAATCATCCAGTTGCTTATTTTCTTGAAAATAAGGTGTTACCAAGAAAATGGTCTTCCTTCATTCTTTAGAAACCATGTTCTGATTTGGGCTCATGACCATCCCTTCTTTGGACATGCAGGGTTTCAAAAAACATAAGTGGGTACTAAAATATTTTGTTTGGCCACGCATAAAGGGTGATGTAGTCCGCAATTGCCGGAGTTCTCATGTATGTCAAATCGTGGGTAAACCCAATCAGGTTATTCCATCGGCATTACAACCCATTAGAACTGAGCCTTTTGAAGACATGTTCTGGCAACTGTTATTTGGTGACAATCATGTGTGCTGCTACTCACTATAAACAATCAATAAAGTGTTGATAAAATTTTGCACTATGTTTGGTATGAAAAATACATACAGACTGATCATGCTTGTAACTTGTAACTTGTCACAGCTCATTGCGCAGGTGTTCATCAGGTCTCTAGCACATGTGATTCTGTGTTGCTAGTTGCTCTTGAGCGCTTCCATAAGACATTTAAGAAAATGTTGCGTTCATATTGTATGGAATCATGTCTGGGATGAAGGGGTTCCATTTTTGTTGTGAGCTGTTCATGACGCTGTCCAGGAGTCTCTTTGGTTTGGCCACACCAAACGTGAAATATTAAAGGTCCTACAGGAACAATGGATGTACCCAGCTCCCACTCACACAGAAAAGTAAATTCTGAAGTATGTCTGTGGGCTCTGTGAATGTTTAAAGATAGAAATGGACACTCCTCAAAGAACGTTTCCATTCAGGATGAGATTAAGGAGAGGTATGACAGTAAGGCAGTCACTTATTCATTTTAGGTTGGAGACAAAGTTCTGGCATTGCAGACTGTGAAGGGTTCTTCACTACAAACTCAATTTCTTTGACCTTATTAGGTGAAACAGAAGTTTGGTACCACTGATTATGTAATACACACACCTGACTGTAAAAATAAAACTTGTATCTGTCATATTAATTTGTTATAAAAGTATCATGCTAGTATTCCATGGCCCGAGATCAAGCCTGTGGCACCGGTGGTCAAGCTGTCTGCTGAGAAGGCAGTCACCCTGTTTAAATATTTCCCAGAGGTTGATGACTTTTATCTTGGTAGAAACTGTGTTTCTTTTGCTCATCTGTCCAATTCTGAAGTATTACAGCAATTGTCTAAGTAATTGTTGAATTTGAACAAATTTTTTCAGTGGCACATTAAAGCTCTGATAAAAAAATTCCCCATGTTGTTTTCAGACGTTCTATCCTGCAACACATTAATTGAGCATGACATTAATGTGGGTGATCATATCCCAACTACGTTTGAATACCTTTGGGCTATGAAATTCTTCCTTTAACTATCACAATTTTTATGGACCATGTTCAAGTATGTCCCTAACTGTGCTGCCTACCTAGATGATGCTTTTGGGTATGGCAGGCTACTATCTGTGGTTTTGCAAAAACTTCTGATTTTGTGTCATCCATCATCGAAATGCTAAAACAAAAGGTTATGTTTAAGTGGTCCTCAGCATGTCAGTCTGCCTTTTAAGGAGTTAAATTGCTTTTAACTAGCTCTCCAGTTCTGTCTGAGCTGATCTTTGCAAGCCATTTAAGTTGAAGGTGGATGCCAGTTGTACTGGTGCAGATATTATACTGCTACACAAGGATGACCATGGGGCGGATTACTATGTGTGCTACTTCTTCAAAAAGTTCCCAAGGCATCAGCTTAACTATAGTACTATTGAGAAGGAAACCCTGGTGTTGTTAATGGCTTTGCAAATCTTTGCATTTTAATGCAGATATTTTGGCCTTCTAAAAAGTATGTAAAGTAAATGCACTCAATACTTGGTAGAGTCTCCTTTTGCATAAATTGCTGCATCAATGTGGCATGGAGGCGATCTGCCTGTGGCACTGGTAAGGTATTATGGAGACCCAGGTTGCTTTAATAGCAGCCTTCATTTCATCTGTATTGTTGGGTCTGGTGCCTCTCACTTTCCTCTTGATAATAACCCATAGATTCTCTATGGGATTTAGGTCAGGAATATAAACACTTGAAATAGATAAAGTGATTGTAATGATTATACATAATGTATGCATTTCACTGTTTCTATCAAATTACTGAAATAAATTAACTTGACAAAGCTGCTTCAATGCTTATGGCACCAGTATCAAGGAACAGGTCTTGTGTTCACTTTGTTGAGCCCCCAATAATCAATGTCGGCCAACTTCCTTATTTTCACAAATAAAAATCCTGATTAAGCGGGTGATGTTGTGCGAGTGTTGTAGCTATCTGCTAATGCTTCTTTAATGTATTTCTTTAAGGTATTAATGTATTTAATTGACAATGAATATACTTGCTGTCATTGAGGAAATCTATGGAGGCAGACCCTATGCCATCTTTTTGATGAACACGTCCTTGAGGTTCAATTCAATTTTATTTATAAAGCGCTTTTAACAATAAGCATTGTCCCGAAGCAGATTTACAACGATAAAACAACGTTTTATCCCAGATGAGTAACGGTGGCAAGGAAAAACTCTCTGAGTAAGTAAGGAAGAAACCTTGAGAGGAACCAGACTCATAAGGTAACCCAACCTCATTTGGGTGATGTAATCATATACATAATTCTATAACTAACAATAATATAACATTTAGCCTAATAATAGAGTGAATGGGCAGTCGGAGGGAATCCAGCAGGCGCAGGGTTACCGACATCTCCTGCTTACTCCGCCGTATTTGGTGTAGCTCATCCAAAAGAGTGGGGAAGAGAGAGAAAGGATAGAAAAGAGAAAAGGGGAGAAAAAGAAAAGGGAAAGAAAATAAAGACAATTATTCATGATCAACTATCTAATGGACAATTCAAATACAAGTTGTGCAGAGAGCAAGCAGAAACTCTGGCAGACTAGTGCTATGGCAGCATAACTACAGGGTAGAACCAGAAGGTGACACAGACACGAGAAAGCCCTGGGAAATAAAGCAGCCAGCCGCTCCACCATCAACAAACCTGATTGAACTCGTGAGAGTGGCCGGTCAACAGCATCCATACATCCCTGCGTATCTTATAATCAATACGAAATTTGACCGGTAGCCAGTGCAGTGTGGATAAGACAGGGGTGATGTGCCCACATTTCCGGGCTCTAGTAAGGATTCTGGCCGCTGCATTCTGGACTAACTGTAGTTTGTTAACAACCAGACAACAATGCATTACAGTAATCCAACCTAGAGGTGACAAATGCATGGACAAGTTTTTCTGCATTATTCAGTGCCAGTATATTTCTAATCTTAGCAATGTTTTTAAGATGAAAGAATGCTATCCTGGTGATATTATCTACATGAGATTCGAAAGAAAGGCTAGAATCAACCAGAGACAGTAAAATATCAGAAACTTTACTTCTAGCTGCCTGTGGTCCTAACACCAGTTCTTCAGTTTTCTCAGAGTTAAGTAAAACAAATTGTTTAACATCCTCTGTCTCATGTCCTTCACACATTCCTCAGCTCGAGTAAGTTGATGTCTGTCATCACATATAACTGCGTATCATCAGCATAACAGTGAAAGTTATCATGCTTGTGAATAATATTACCCAGAGGTAGAATATATATAGAAAGAAATTACAGGGCCTAAGACAGAACCTTGTGGGACACCAGACTTTACCCTACTGCTCATAGAATAGTGGTTATCAACATCTACAAATTTGTTATAGTAAATTGTTAGGATATTTAGCATGACATTAGATGGGAGACTTTCAACAGTTGTGGAGTTGATTTTGTATGTCTGCTAATGCAATGGTTGAAATAGTATGCTGACCAGGCCTGTATTTTTCAATGGTGCCACAAGATGAGTGGGTCATGGCTACTCATCCAAGGTAGGCCAAGCAAGATTACCATGAAGGTAATTTACGCTGGATGCAGAATCCCCACTGTTATTTTGAAAGGTGTGCTATGTGTCACAATGCCGCCACTATTGGACCTCATCAGTGGCTCTCATTTTTAGCTTGTGCTGTAGCTCCATGCTTGGGATGTTCAGAATTTTCATGGTGCCCCGATTCATGAAACTTCCAGATTGGGGTTGGAGTTACCTTATGGTCGCACATAAGGTCAGGGCATAGCTTAGCTGTAGAGATCAGTGCATTAAGGCCCAAGATGTCATCCCTCTAGGCAAGTTTATACAGGTTGATTTGCTCAAAAAAAGACTGCATTGAAGGAGGAAGCATTGACATTTATGTCCCATATTACTCCAGCACAAGATTGACCCTGATGTAGCCAAAGTTGCGCTTCCCTGAGCGCAGCTCACACCTCCTGCAGCTGCTGTGCACTTAGCAATAATGCTTGGTTAATTGGCATTTATCTGCCGCCTCTATGTTGAGGTGGGTCAAATTGTAATTTCCCCTACAGAGCTTTAAATGGAAACAAGCAGTTTTATTTTGCACATTTTAAACAAACAGAAAACGTGTGGGGAGGAAAAAGGTGAAAACTAAATGGTCGCAAGACAACACTCAGAAGATACATGAACAAAAACAATCACTGAGGTCTCTGGCGCATGGAACTACTCTGGCTTTAGTTGTTCTAAAATATAACACAAACAAGATGTAAATAAACAAACTAGACCAATGTCCATAAGCATGTCATGTTCTTATACAAACACGGGAAGAACAATCACTAAAGAACTAAACACAGACTTGGCTTAGGCAAGATGTCCAGACACTAGAAAACATCATACATGAAACATGGCAATATATACACACATGCATTACAACAAGAAGACTGGGCCAGGAATTAGACATAGATCGACTAGACACATTAAGAAAGGCAAGTTAACAACATTAGACATAGAGAATGATACTTAATCCATGAACACAGAAATGCAGCCACCATAACAAGACATAATGTACATGAGAATGTAATTCATAATGTACGACATAATGTACATGATGACCCGCAAATACTGTTTTCTTCGTCTTCTTCCTTTAATTTTTCTTCCATTTTAATAGCGGTTGGCAACTATAGGTGCATTACTGTCACCATCTGGACTGAAGTATAGAGTCAAGAGATTTTATGTTACTATATCAAAAATGAAAAGCAAAACTTAAATTTTTTTCATTCTACTTTAGTTCTATTAAATTGTTCCAGTATACTTCTATGTTGTATCTAGGACGGTGAAGAATTACATGCTCAACAGTTTCTGGACTATTACAGTTTCTACAATTACCATTTTTATGTTTATTAATTAATGCCAGTTTAATTTTTAATCCTGTGTGGCTAAATCTCATTCTCCATAGTATCCAAGTTATTGTCATTTCAACCATATACAGTGTTACAGTACACAGTGAAACAAAACAACGTTCCTCCAGACCAAGGTACTAGACACAACATTAAAGTGCACTTGTGCAACCAGACAATGAATACACAACAGTACAACCAATAAGTACAGTAAAAATAAATACAGTACAAACAGTAATAAAATACATTTATAACTAACTGTCTTATTTCCCATACTATATCTAATCTTGATTCCGCTCAGGGTGAACTAATGCTAAGCAAAGCTGAGCTTGAGTCTGATGCTATAAGGACCTTTTTTGGTCTTACAAGTTCTACCCGCCAGTCTTAATGCCATCAACTCTGCCGTATATAATGCCAATTCATTTATTATTTTTAAATAGACTAGCTTGTGTTCTGGTATGACATATGCTATTCCTACTCTTATGTCGGACATTTTTGATGCATCCATATAAATAATTACATGATTTTTATATTTATTCCCAATATGATCGGTCACCTAATATTTGTTCTTGTTTTCTATTTAATAGGGTCCAGTCAGTTGTAATGTTTGTAACCAGGGAGGAATTATTGAATATGCTACAGGTGGACTGATTCTTTACATTTATTTATTTTCTATCCATAACATTTTACTTTTTTATTCTCTCTTTCATGACAATCCTGTAATTCTAGTTGGCATAT
>JAOUQV010051171.1:0-17697 GCA_028565295.1 Aspidoras spilotus
GTTAATGTAAAATTTCATCAGAATGTCACACAATTCCTAAAATTACATAGACAATTAAAGAGACTCAGTTATGTCTTTATTAAGAAAAAATAAAAATCTCATATTACAGTACATTCTGTATATGTAAGCAGATAATTTGAAGGTGAAATTTGAGTCAGTCCATGTGAGGCCACTCAGGTGTAAGTGGTAATCTAGTTTTATTTTAAGAAGAGTGATCTAGCAAAGTCTGTTCTTTAAACACGTTTAGGGATTCGGAGCAATCTATTTTGCATGGAAGAATGGGCTAAAATTCCCCAATACTGATATGCAGAATGAATAAATATTTATCAAAAACATTTAGTTTCAGTTACTGCAGCAAAACAAGATCGCATCTGACCCACAAATAGTAGTAAGTCCTCTAGAGTGGAAACAAGTATTGTGTGTCAGAAGAATCAGTATTGTAAAAAATGTACAATATATTAATGAATGTGTGAATGTAATATATCTGCCGCCATTATTGCTTTAACAATTATTGTTAGGTATTCGCAGAGATAGCGAATACGGACTATATTTAGTTTTTGTATTTAAGCCCTTATGGACTTATGGTCTATGGTTTTGTTATGTTTTTGTAATGTTTGTTTTAGATTATGCGTAGCCGTAAGCTGCAAGTCTAAGATTTTGTTTATGTTCACTTCAAGGGCGCAAGTGGGCTCCTATTTTGAGTTACAGCCTAGTCTAGTACACACCCCCTAGTTAGGCCTGACAGATCTCCGTTCATGAATTATGCCAGTATAAATATGTGTGTGTAGTCTGTTACTGGCGCGTATCATTAGAGTGACTGGTTAAGGTGAGGACACATAACTAAACTAATGTAACATAAAGTAAGGTAACGTAATAAAGTTGTGCAGCTTGTTTTGGATTGTGTGAAGGACTTTATGTTCAGTTTTGTTAATACCAGTCTTATTTCTTGTTTTTGTGTAGTGTACAGTATATGTTCAATGTTCAAATCCCATTTGATGTTAGCTGATGTTTTTCTGTTTTGTATTATGTCTTTTGTTTTTTAATCCCATGTACTGCATGTCATCTGATGATGATGTTATCATGCGTCGCGAGTATTATCATCAGATTCAGATGACATGAAATACATGGATGAATTTTTGATTAATTTAATTAGTAATGTTCCTTAATGTTAATTTTCCTGCATCTCTCGTGTTGTCTCCATGGTACGGTTTGAAGCAAGTCCTTTAAGTCACCTTCACTCCCACATTTCCGGCGTGTCATGCCTCTGTGTTCTCTAACACACACTCCCTCTTCTGCTATGAGAGTAGTGTGCGAGAGTGACTAGAATTGTAAAGTCGCCCGGGAGTGCTTGTTACAGTTAGCATACGTTCTTTTTAAGTGTTAATGAAGTATTTCTGTTCCATGTTGGTTTTGTTCTCAGAACACTATTATACTCCAAATGTGCTCAGCACTGTGTCTGTTTCTTGTCCCTAAAATCATCAGTGTCTATTAGGGCTGTTTCACATTTAGCAATTTAACCACCATTTAAGTCTAGGTGCATTATACAGCAAAATCTCTGGGTACATTATGCCAGCTCTAAAAGCAACCAACTCATGCATGTTAGAATTTGCAACTACTCAGGTCATTTTACCAACGCAATCCATTACAGAATGATCCGGCCACAAAGACAGATCCATCTAGAGCCTAGACTGTAAAGAAACATTTTACTAAAGCAGCCATGCGTCTCATACCACCTCAGATGGGCCGTCTGCGCCAATTCCTGCTGCAGCAAGCTCGTCTGTGTATGATCCAATTACAGCAGGCCTGTCTGCATTTGTTTTTGTTACAGAAGGCCTGCCATCACCAATCCCGTTACAGTGGGCCCAGCCAGCTTCAGATCTGTTCCTGTTCTTGTGGAAAACTTCTGAGCCAACTCTGTCTGACTGCTTTTGGTATCAACTGTTGTTTGATAGCTAAATGTTTGAGGATGATTGTAAATGATTGTGAATACTTTTCTCCAAAGCTGGTTACAAAAGGCTTTCCCCCCAGCATGTCCACACAGTCTCCTACCAAATGCCTTGCTCTATGAGGATTCACCCCACATTCCCTGTCTCATGTCTCAGGTGGAGTGGAACTGAGTGGAGCTCTGTGGAGCTGAATGTTTTTGGGTTCCAGCCTGGCACATTCTGGATCTGACCCTCATCCAAGTGTTCAGGCAAACCCTAAGAAAAAATACAGGGGTAGTCCCTAGAGGGGGGCCCTAAAATGGGTGCATTTCTGCTGCCAACCATGAGGCTAAGATGTGGGTGCCAGTAGAGCAACCAGAAGTGCATTTCCCTAACATGACCATGTTAATTAGAGACAAATTTGTCTTTGTCTATTTTATCAGAGCATAGGCTAGACACACTGTCACATTGTTGCTCTCTTTTAGATCATATTAGGTGCGCTGGTACGCTGACCCAAATATTAGAGAAGCGGCAGGGATGACCCGAGGTAATGTGGCAGTGACAGTAATATAAATTTTGGTGTGATTCCCTTTTCTATCTTTATTTCATTAAAACATCTTCTCTGGCATCTTGGCTCCTTGCCAGTCTCTAATATTTTCCTGCAGCTTCATTTGTCATTTGCTGATGGAGTATGTCTCACTCTGAGTTAATAGTCTGCCATTTCCTGACAACTTCCATGACAACTTTAATTGCGATTCCATGCTTATTTTTTTTCTCCACCTTTCAGTGAAGCTTCCCTTTTTAAGCCTCAACTTTAAGGCATATTATTTTATTTCTAATTTCATTCTATGTCTTAAGGGTGGCTATTTTTAACCATAAAATACACTATATCAGAGCCTCTCACATTATGGGTTCAGCATATGCCACAGATTCCAACACATCTTTTCTTGTTCCTTGCTCATGTAATTGGGTCCACACTAGTTGTCCTGTAACAAAAATATCATATCTTGCTGTTAAATGTTAGTGTTTTAGTCTATTTTAGCTTCTTTCCCTTAGCTTCCACCTTTGCTCATGGTGTACCTGCTTTTCTTTGTTTTTCAGCAGCATGGCCGAAGGTTCTGACTCCGCCTCTTTGGCAGAGGTTGAAACAGCGTTTAAGAAATTTGCAGTTCATGGAGACACCAAAGGCACAGGGAAGGAGATGAGTGGGAAGAATTTTGCCAAACTGTGCAAGGACTGCAAATTGATCGACGGAAAGAATGTCACCAGCACTGATGTGGACATCATTTTCAGCAAAGTGAAGTGTGTATAAGCTAGGGTTAATCAGAAGCTATATGTTGATATATTACTTATATTTGCAAGATAATTATCCTGAGCTCTTTCTTTTAAAGATTATTATTCCCAGTTTGGCAACCTTGCATTGTCCATGAACCTGAATTAAACATTGAACATGTGAACATGTGAACATGTGTTAAACATTGTCTATGCTTAGTTTAAGGCATAAAATGATGATATGGTGAGGAAATCCATCCCTCATCCCTGTGCCTAGGTGCTCTGCCTCACCACAGCTGATGTGTATACAGCTCTGTATAACATATGGAAAGCATCTTGATCAGAACAAATTCTAGAGTGCTCAGAGAATGAACAGTCCAGCTGGCAGCTCAGCAACTGACTGGAAAAGGCTCCTAGGCCAAAGCACCTCCCACTGCATCTTGATCCTGGAGTGCATGACAACCACATCGTTACAACTGCCAAGATTGTTATGTATTAAGTAGCTCACATAAGCATTAGAGAGCACTGTGGAATAATGTGTTTTTATAGAATTATGCTTGTTATGCTTCAATGTAAGTGAGATATACACAAAGAGAGGTGGTGGAGCTCTCTTGAGATCCATGTATAATTACTGCCTGACATAGTAAAGCAACTAGGATACCTAGGAACCTTTCAGCAGTGTGACCGGTTGTAAAAAAAGATTAACTGACTATATCATAGACAATTTCTGCTAGAGCCCAAATTGTTGGTAGCATTTCTCCTTCTGATAAAACTACTAAGAAGTAGCGCTCAGTATTGTTTATCGATGAAAAAAATCATGCTCACATGATGGAGGCAGAGATAATTGCCATCAGTTCTTTTCACAAGCATTGGTAATGTTCCTCAAAATGTACAGCACATTTTATCTGTACCATTACCATAATTATATTAATGGATTAGCGGAGAGGTTTGACCAGAGCTTTCCTCACAGAAGCATGAATCACTTTATCAGAGAGTGAACAATTTTCTAATGCCATACAGAAGTGTGCTAATACTCATGTTTCCCCAGCAATGCTTTTTTATGAAACAACAGTTCTTTAAACAACGGTTTTGACCTGCTTAACCCCATACAGATGGCTGTTAAGGGTGAAATATAGTCATCTGCAGCCATCTGCAAACAAGCTACTATCAAGACCATTGTCTGCAGAACCCCCTCCTGCAGTTTGTCCCAAACTGAGATAAATATTATGGAAACATGCACACCTTTCATTCTAAGAACATCATAATAACACTTCAACTAAATTTTCATTGCACCAACCATTGTTGTGGCAGACAATCCTGGCTCAGAGGAAAATAATACATAGCATTATACTATTAGGGATTAAAGGTATTTGAGTTATTAGTAACATGCATTCTTTAATCCCTAGGATAATGTTAATAGTTCATGTAGGTTAAGTGCATAAGCTCTAAAGGACACTGTGAATGTCTATGATGTGTTTTAAACGAAATTACATGTTATAATACTGTATTCATGAGAGGGATAGTTAATCAGATAATAAATAAATAGACATGTTGTAGCTCTTGGCACCCACATATAAACATTGTGTCACAACTTGACATAGTAATGTGCAACAGGTCTCGTTAGCAAGAATGATTAGTCAGCATAAGTGAGGAGGTACAACTTCTAACTTCTAACGCTATAAAGTCAACAATTTAAATGTAGACAAAAGAGATGGTTGCTCGCTTCAAAAACCACCAAGCAACCCCTCTACTCTGCACGTTGACGGCTTTCCTGTAGAGATCGCTGAGAACACCAGATTCTTTTGGCAGGAAACCTCTTTTCGTTGCTCAACTACAGCTCCATTTCCAAGCAATCACAGCCGGACTATCTAAAGCATCCTGAGCAGCTGAATTACTTGCATCACACTTTCAGACTGCAAGACCCTGAAGAAGATAGTGATAAAATCATAAATGCCTCTCTTCCTTCCAACACAAACATTTACACTACATGATGCATATGCAACATGGCTGAAACCCTACACCCTAAACCCCTTGCCTTCTAGGAAAAAGTACCACAGCATCTGGTTTTCTCAATAACCAATGAATAAGAGCTACATACACACTTAAAGTGAGCTGGTTATACAAATGAGGATGGGATTCCCTTATGAGTCTGGTATCTCTCAAGGTTCCTACCTCTTGACAACTAAGGGAGTTTTCCTTTCCACTGTTGCCAACTGACTTGCTCAATGTGGATAAAATAATTAGGATTATTTTGTCAGCTGCTTTCTGACAATGTCCCTTTGTACAAAAAAGCTATAGAATAAATTGTGAGTCATATTTGAATATTAAGGGAATTAAAGCCTGAGTTTTCTGTATTTGGGTGTTTCAGAGCGAAATCGGCACGCGTGATTACATTTGAGCAGTTCACCCAGGCACTTATGGAGCTGGCCCAAAAGCGCTTTAAAGGGAAAAGCCAGGATGAGGCCAAGCAGAAACTTTATAGCCTTATTGCAGGCAAAGAGCCTGCTAACGTAGGCATCACGGTGAGCATATTACAATCCTGAGTACCTTTTTTTCATCAGCAAACACATTCTGTATAACCATAGCCAACAGTCAATATGGTACCTTTTTTCTTTGTCTAGAAAGCGGCAAAGTCTGGAACTGTGGACCGTTTGACAGACACCAGTAAATACACCGGATCACACAAGGAGCGCTTTGACGATTCGGGAAAAGGAAAAGCCAAAGCTGGAAGAGAGGACATCCCCGATACGAGTGGCTATGTGAGTGCATACAAAGGCCAGGGAAGTTACGACAGCAAAATGAAAGAAGGAGAATGAGAGAAAAAGTATGATTCAGATCATCCTGATGCATGAAGTATTGTGTATCTTCTAATGTATATGTGTATTATTCCCATGGGAAAAAAAAACTAACCTCAATAGCTATCAGTCTTTTTAGAAACATCTGTATAAAGTATGCTAACACCTGCACAGCTTTCTCTAAGACATTTAAATGTTTCACTTTTTCTTCTGTTTTGCTGCTTACGTATTATAGTGCCTTATAGTGTTCATCAATAATACTCAAGCTTTAGCTTGCCATGAAATCTTGGTAACCTCTGACCTCTTGTAAGACTATTTATTTGTAAACTAATAATGTAACCCAGTAATTTACATGTTCATAGATAAAAGTTCAAATGAATTATCAGTAGTAGAATTTACAGTTTCTACAAAAAGAAAGTAAACGTAATTGCAGAATTACTGTAGTTTTATCAGATTTGAGCATTTCTGTTTCAGTTTTTTTTATCTGTTATGCTGTATAATATTGTATATTCTCAAATAAAACTGAGGGTTATAAGAGAAATGTGTGACTTTTTTTGTGTTTATTTATTTTTAATATCTATTTGAAATAGCACATGCATGTATTTTCAAGTGTGTGTAATACATGTATATGACTTTGGTGGATTTAAGGCCAACGACTTAAAGTGGTGCTGGCTCTTGTTGGATCATGTATGAATATAATGTTTAGGTTTTATTAATTTGTAGTGGCCTAATCAGGTATTAGATTTAGTTTTGGATAATATTGATTAAAATTGTTCGTGCAGGTTTCCACCTGAATTCTTGCAACATCTTGTAAATCGCACCACAGACTCTTTTCAGGTTGTTAATCTTTTATAACCCAAATGAAGATGAGATTCACCTCTGGGTCTGGTTCTTCTCAAGCTAAATATGTCAAAAAATAATTAAAGGGTGTGTGAAACATGTGATGACACTAGATTTAATTATTATGATCTTAAGACAGGGATGGAAGTTTACTGTGTTTTTGTGTCATATGATTCTTTTGTAACTAGTTAATGACATCACAGTGCATGTTGGGACGAGACCTGAAGACATCTGGTGTCAGATGGGGCTGGATTCGAAATGGCATACTACTATACTGCAAAATAGAGTAGTATATACTACATACTGACTACTGTCTATACTATGCTGTATAGCAGGAAACGTAGGCATACTTGTAGAGAACAACAATGTCTTTAAATTATAAAAATCTCCAGAGCGGCCATGCCGGGACGCACCCAGCCATGCTGTAACACACACAGACAAACACGGCAAGACACAGCCTCAGTGCAAACCCATATAGCATTTTAATCACAGTCATGCCACTACAACTAAATAATGGTAGCACCGTGACATACATGGTACAGTTCACAGTTCTCAAATAAATTAAGTTGATATAAATATTTACAACTTAACTTACAACTCTTATCTATGCTTACGTTTGTGTGCGTGTGTATTTCTCTGTGTGCGTAGTTGCATTGCTTACCTGAGCAAAATACAGTATGGCAAGAGGATGCTAGGCAATCCAGTGCAGGCCGTTTGAGGCTGTAGGAAACAATAGGTCATTTGGGTGATTCTTTGACACTACATAAGACTGAAATACAAAACATGACAAAAGGTTTAAATGTATGTGAAATATAGTGGACAAACAAGTCGGGTCCGAAACATAGCAGATTTCATTTTTTATCTACAGTGTGGTCTGCTATGTAATATGTTCTTTACTGAAATACAATCATGTTTCTTTAACATTTTAATTAGTACTGCAGCATTTATCAAAAGCATACAAACTCAGATGTTAGTCTAACCCTCATTGTTGAATAGATTAAGGGAACATGTAATATTTGTCTCTATTACTCTTTATTATCTTTATTTAATTCCATGATTCTTTATTTTTTATCCTAACAACAGTTCTGTCATTATTTTTTTCTGCAGTTTTCAGAACTGAAGCCTTACTCTCATCCATCTGTATGTCTTCCTCCTTCAGTCTTCCATTCTGAGCAGAGGGGTGGAAAAGGCATTCAGAGAATCTGTCTGCCTCCAACCCATGATCATGCAACCCCTCCCATCCGCTTCAACATAAGAATGAGGAAAAAGGAGGGACACAGTATAAGAATGAGAGGGGGAAATATAGCAAAAGAGGGTTGGTACTACACCTTTAAATGGTCATGTACATTTTATTCTCCTCCCTCATATGTGTGTGTTCATGTGTGTGTTAAACGTATTCCTTGACACTCCCTCTTCAATGAGCGGACTTTGAGTTCTCAATAAGAGGAAGCAAACAGCAGCTCTGACACACACACAAATTCATATCCGCATACATACACAGAGCGAGGCACAGGGAAACTTTCTACACAGTGAGTATAATTTTATTTTATAATGTGTGTGTTCTTTTAAGAAGTAGAAGTGTGTCAGGGTCTAAACCATGATCTCAGGATTAAATTCAGAATCAGGATTAAGGTTAAAATAAGATTTAGTTAAACTTTAATGCACTAGATAGATAATTACACAAAGACACTCAGGCAAACACACACACACACAAACAAGTGCTAACTAGTAAAAGAATGCAGGAAGAGTGAAAGTGTGTGTGTGTGTGTTTGTGTGTGTGTGTGTGTGAGTATTCATGTACAAAAATTTATTTGGAGTTGACAATTCACTTCCTTTCATATGCACTCACTTTCTTAATAACGCTTCTAATACACACACTCAAATTCTTTTGCCCTCTATCTAAATAGAGTATCTGTCTTCCAATTAAATCAAACGTTATTTGTCACATACATACGCTATACAATCGCACACATTACAACATGCAAAGTATATAAGAAAATGTTTAAATATATAAGAAAATCTGTATATGTGCATGTGCAAAATGTGCAGTCTATTGCCGTTAGTGTCTATACATAACAAAATTGCTAAAATATTTATAACGGAAAGTATGTATGTTGACAATTGTGTTGTCAATCTGTAGTCATACAATGCAACCGGAAAGTATTCACAGTTTTTCCACATATTGTTGAGTTCAGGTGCATCCTGTTTTCACTACAGTTGTTTTGAAAACTCAGTTGGAGTTCACCTGTGGTAAATCCAGTTGATTGGTGATTATTTGGAAAGGCACACACCTGTATATAAAGGTCCCAGTGTTAGCAGTACAATGCAGAGCACAAATCAATCAATGAAGTCCAATAATTGTCTATAGACCTCCGAAACCTGAATGTATCAAGGCACAGATATGGGGAAGGGTACAGACAAGTTTCTGATGCATTGTATGTCCCAATTCACACTCCATCAATCAGGCCTAAGTGGTCAGACGAAAGCCACACCTCAGCAAAAGGCAAAAGACAAATTGCTTGTAGTATGTCAAAGTACTCTCAGACCATGAAAAAACAAACATTTCTGGACTGATTAAACAAAATGTGTAAAAGTTTTCAACAAACTTTTTTCACTTTGTCTTTATAGGGTATTGTGTGGGGTACTGATAGAAAAAATACAATAAACCATTTTGGAATGAGGCTATAACATAAGAAACCTGAGATATACTGTATATCAAAGTAGCTATATATTTTGAATTATGATGATTTGTTTGGGACTATATACTATATATAAATACAAATGCTATTTTGAACATGGTCAAACAATTCATTAACAATGATAACTTTGACACTGAAGTTTGTATGCTATTTTATAATAGTAATGCCATTTTAACTATATGAAATTAGTGCATATGTTATTTTGCTACACTTGTGTTACAAATCATCCATGCTTTCCTTTATATTCCTTTATATCTATTATTTATATATATTATTTATATTATATTCCTTTATATCTATTATATAGATATTTTATAAATACATTTTTGGAAATCCATGATTAGTTAAATAGCATAAAAAAGCTTGAGAGACTCCATGTATTTAATTTACTTTGTTGAGGAACATTTGTTGAGAAAGGAGGTGTGAATATTAGATAAGGGACAAGGCTGTGTTTCAAAATCGGTTCCGACTTGCTGAATTATCTTCTAAACCTCGGCTTGTAGGTCTGTACCTAACAAATCTGTACAAATCCGATTCCAAAAAAGTTGCAAAACTGTAAATAAAACATGCAATAATTTACAAATGTCAAAAACTGATTTTGTATTCCCAATAGAACATAAACAACATATCAAATGGTGAAAGTCAGACATTTTGAAATTTTATGCCAAATACTGGCTCAGTTCAAATTTCATAACAGCAACATATCTCAAAAAAGTTGGGACGGGGCAATAAGAGGCTGGAAAAGTTAAAGGTACAAAAAAGGAACAGCTGGAGGACCAATTGGCAATAGGTCATTAACATGACTGGGTATAAAAAGAGCATCTTCTTAATTCTGCACCGGCAAATAGTGAAGCATTATCAGCATGGAATTCGACAGAGTAAAACTGCAAATAGTTTGAACATATTATCATCTACAGTGCATAATATCATCAAAAGATTTAGACAATCTATAAGAATCTTTGTGCGTAAGGGTCAAAGGTCGGAAAACCATTTTGGGTGCCTGTGATCTTCGGGCCCCTAGACGACACTGCATCACATACAGGCATGCTTCTGTATTGGAAACCACAAAATGGGCTAAGAAATATTTGCAGAGAAAATTAACTGTGAATACAATTCAATGTGCCATCCACCTTTTCTAGATAAACTATGTAGTTCAAAGAAGAAGCTGTATCTAATCAAGATCCAGAAGATCTTCTCTGGGCGAAGGCTCATTTAAAATGGAATGTAGCAAAGGGGAAAACGTTTCTGTAGTTGGACAAATCAGAATTTGAAGTTCTTTATTGAAATCAGGAATGGCCTGTCAATTGGACAAAAAAAAAGACCTAAGACAGTTGAGCAACTAGAATTCTACATCAGACAAGAATGGGGTAACATTTCTATCCCTTAACTTGAGCAACTTGTCTACTCAGTCATCACATGTTTACAGGCTCTTTTAAAGAGAAAAGGGGTTGTCTCACAGTGGTAAAAATGGCCTTGTCCAAAATTTTTTGAGATGTGTTGTTGTAACAAAATTTAAAATCACTTAATTTTTATTTTTAAATGATACATTCTCCCAGTTCAAACATTTGATTTTTCATTTATGTTTTATTCTGAATAAAATATGGAATTTTGAATCTTCCTTATCATTGCATTCTGTTTGTGTTTACAATTTGTACTTTGTTCCAACTTTTTTAGAAATTGGGTTTGAAGAAGCCATGCCCATATTCAATCCCAAACTACAGAACTGTGCAAAAAGTTATGAACTCTATAGTTTTTAAGATGTATATTTTATGAAGCCTGCATTATATCAGAATTATGCTAGATTTCGAAAACATTACTTTTCCTGAAAAAAATGTTTTTATGTTAGTCAAGAATGCCAGATATAACAAAACTTTTCACCAAAACATATAAAAGGCTTCATAAAATATTATGTAGTGCAGAAATATTAATAAAGTAAATTAAGTTAGTATTTGGTGTGTTCCTCCTTAAATATGATTTTAAGGTACAAGCTTTACAGTTTAAAAAATTAATTATTAGGTAGTTTTTATAGATTGTCTTACAAATTCTGGCACAGTTCTTCTGGAAACTTTGTCTCAATTTCTTAGCAGAATTATTCATTATTATTTTATCTGAAAAGTAGTCTGGTATGTAATATGTTGCATTATCTAACGTCTCTAGCTAAAAATTAGTAGGGTGCCTTAATCATTTGCTGTATATCATATTAATTAATAATAATTCAATATTAAAAATAGGGTAGAAATGCTGATCATTCTGTAGCCTATATTCTGTGAAATAACACAATCAGATATATAAAGATTTGTTATTACAGATTGCAGGCCAGTTTTGTGGGCGTGTGCTTCATGTTTGGACAATTGAAGGCCTCAGCAGGGCCAAAACACACACATATACACACAGAGGGCTTTCATTTATTCTCAAATACATTTCTAAAGACACAGAATTATGCAACTTCTGGAGAATGTTGCGCAACTTCAGAACAGCACATATCTACACTAGTTACAACTAACATTTCCAAAACATCTCAACAAAAATTCACCTAATCACTGACTTTAACATGCTTTTTTACAATATTACCCTGCTGCTTTTTTTTAGCATTAAAGCTGCAATAGCTTTCACGTAACACTAATCATGTATTTGTATTGAATTTACCTTGTAAGTTAAAACCTAAAAGGTGTGTGTGTGATATTATTATATCTTATACCAATGTTTCTATAGCAATATCTGATATTTGTATATGGGAAGCTGACACAAACAATGAGAAAACAAGCATACAGATATGACCCATTTAGTTCCATCTATGGATTGAACCCAGGACCTTCTTGTTTTTCTTGCTTCTTTCCACCTGCCCAACAAAACAATGATTGATTGAAAAGGGAGGACCAACCTCCTTAAAATTTCATAGAAAAAAAGCACAGGAAAATGTTGGCATATGACCTCACATGAACGGCACAGGGGTACAGTATACAGTGGTGTTACCTCACAGCCAGAACAACCCGGGTTCTATACCCAGGTGGGTTGACTTGGCAAATTTCTATGTGGAGTTTGTGTGTTTTTGCCATGTTTATGCAGGTTTGTCTGGGTACTCTGGTTTTCATTCCAAAGACATGTGTGTTAGGTTAATTTGTGTCTCTAATGTTGTCCTTAGTGTGTGAATGTGTGTGTTTGTGTGTGTGTGCTCTACGATTGAGTGTTGCCCTGTTAAGGCTTGTTTGTGGCCTTGCACCCAGAGTTGAAGGTGGGCATCACCGCGACTTTGTGTGGATTAAGTCTTTTTAAAAAGGCTATACTTATTGACAAATTTATTTGATTTCCTCGAACATTTAAAGCTCAAAATAGTTTGGGTTGATTTATAACAAGACCTTACAGACCAGTAAAACCTGAATGTGTGTTGAACCATCTTGCAGACAACATGGCAAACAAGGGTCCTTCATATGGCATGAGCCGTGAAGTTCAGAGTAAGATCGACATGAAGTACAACCATGACCTGGAGGAGCGACTCATCGAATGGATCGTGGCTCAGTGTGGACCATCAGTGGGAAAACCTCAGCCTGGAAAAGAGGGCTTCAAGACATGGCTCAAAAACGGATGTGTAAGCAATAAAATACATTTTATCATTTTATAATTGTAATTTATTTAATGTATTTAATTTATCAAAATCATAATTTAATAATTATTTTTTTTTCTATTTAAACAATTTAAAACAAAATTAGATTTTATTTTAAATTTATTTACTAATTTCAATGCAAGTGAATTTCATGGTGCTACAAGAAATGTATTCTATACAAAATTACATATAGTGCACTAGTGTCAACATGTTTAAGAGCCTAAGACAAATTGCAAGAAGGCCCTGGGCTTGATTCCCAGGTGGGAAAGTGAGTTAACCTTATTTAGAAAACACACACTAGTAATAGTAGTAGTCGTCATTGTCAAAAACAGGTTTAGGTTAGATGAGGCTAGAGGACAGTGTGCTATATGTTCTAGCGTTGATGCATTGATGAGAGAGGAATTTTGGCTAAGAACAGAGTCCAGATAAAAAAGCTAGAATAAAAATACCTAATTCAAAAGACAACCAAAGATAGGGCTTGAAATAAGCACACTCACTGTTACTTTGCCGTTGGTTGTAGTCTGGGAAGGTCTCATATCTGTAGGGAAGCAGAGAAACAGGATACAGGATATTTACTTATTGTGCTCTTATTAGGGACGCTGAGATTATGTGGCATGTGTGCATGAAACTCTAGGTACACCGTGTTGTATTGGTGTACTGGTTTATTTTTCCCTGATGTAATATTTTTGCAATGTTAAAATGCACATGAGTAAAAATGTTCAACATGATAATGTTTACTGTAATAATATGAAAAAAAAAATGTCTCCATGTATCATTCCTTTTCTCTGCTCCTTCACATCTGAAGGTCCTGGGTGAGCTCATTAACAGCCTCTATAAAGATTCCAAACCAGTGAAGAGGATCCAGAGCTCCGACATGGCCTTCAAGCAGATGGAGTTGATCTCACAGTTCCTCGCTGCAGCTGAAAGATATGGAGTCACCAAATCTGATATGTTCCAGACAGTGGACCTGTGGGAGGGTGAGCTCTTCATCAATTCCTTTTTATTTTGTGAAAGTGTACATTGGATTGAATATACCAAAATTCAAATCTTCCTTTGCTTCATTCCTGATAAATGTATTACCACTGTTACACACAGATTTCTGTGTGGAGTTTGAATGTTCTCCCTGTGTTCATGCAAGTTTTCTCTGGGTCCCCCTACGGACTGGCAGGAAGAAAATGAATGAATGAATGTTACACAGGGTTTTCTTTGTCACCATTGAATAACATTTATTACATAGTTATTACATATCCTTCTATTACAGTTTTAATGTTACATTTCGATTACTTCCTTTTAAGTATTCTACTTCCTACAGATTTCCACACATGTCAAACAAATGAGGTTAAATTGTTTTGTTACAGACTTTTATGGATGGATGAGACTGAACTAAATCCCTTTGTTTTAAAATAAATGCAGTATGTTCAGAAAAAGGAAACACTGCATGCCAGCATAAAAACTTCATCCTACACTGCCTGGCCACCTGGATGTAACTTAGCAAACAGATACGAGCCTCCTATTGGATATTTACTACATGGGCGATTATTTTTCTGCTGGCAACAGGTTATTTAACCCCAAATGGTGCAATGAGTTGCTTTTTTATGTCTTAATCAACAATGTCGAAAGACACATCCCATGGATGGTTGAATCACTGCCATGCATCTAGCAGAGAAAACATCTAAGGAGATTGCAGAAACTACCAAAATTGGGTTAAGAACTGTCCAACGCATGATTAAAAATTGGAAGGATAGTGGGGACACATTGTCTTTGAGGAGGAAATGTGGTCGCAAAAAAATCCTGAATAAACACGATCAGCGACCACTTAAATGTTTGGTGAAATCAAATAGAAGAAAATCAAGAGAAGAACTCAGGGCTATGTTTAAAAGTGACAGTAAGAGCATTTTTACACGCAATGCGAAGGGAACTCAGGTGATTGGGACTAAACAGCTTTGTAGCTAATCAGTAAGGCAAATCGGAACAAAAAAAGGCCTCAATTTGCTATGGATCATAAGGATTGGAAGCAATGGAAGAAGGTCATGTCATCTGATGAGTCCATATTAGAGCGTGTGAACTTTTTTTTGGCCAGGCAGTGTATTTATAAAACATGCTGGTAGTATTGGTGGTCAAACCAATTATTAGATTGTCATATATTTGTTAAAAAAGAAAAATAAATATATAAAAAATATAAAAGAAAAATGAGGTGCATATGCAGTATACTATAAATTAATAGAGAGAGTGTGTGTGTATGTAGGTAAAGACTTGGCAGCAGTGCAAATGACTCTAATGGCATTGGGAAGTTTGGCAGTTACCAAGGGTGATGGTTGTTACCGCGGGGACCCCAACTGGTTCCATAGGTGAGTAATACCACTTCATCTTCCTGATTACATTTAAACACTGTCAGCCAAAAACATTCATTGTGGCAACCTAACAACACACTGTTCCACACACACACACGCCCAAGGTTAATGTTTTAACTCCATAGAAACTGAAGACCTTATCAGTCCTGCTGTTCCTTAACACTTCAAATTGCTAAATAAAAACCATGAGGAAATTCACCCTTATCTGGGCTTAGGACTGGAGAATTTAAGGTCTCTAACTTACCTAGCATGACTGTCTTTGGACTGTGTGAGGAAACTGGAGCACCCAGAGGAAACCCACGTAAACACGGAGAGAACATGCAAACTCCACAAAAAAAATTTCCCAGGTCGCCCTGCCTAACCTTAATATAAAGAAGAAGATTGCCAAGAAGAAGTCTTTCTTGACTTACATATGAGCTAATTTATAGGGTTCAATATAATGTCGGTCCACCCTTTGCAGCTGGAACCGCTTCAACTCTTCTGGGAAGGCTGTCAACAAGGTATAGGAGTGTATTTATGAGAATTTTTGACCATTGTTCCAGAAGCGCATTTGTGAGGTCACACACTGATGTTGGACAAAAAGGCCTGGCTCTCTGTCTTCACTGTAATTCATCCCAAAGAGTTCTGTCAGGTTCAGGTCAGGTCTCTGTACAGGCCAGCTAAGTTCATACACACCAGACTCTTTCATCCATGTCTTTATGGACCTTGCTTTGTGCACTGGTTGGATGAGGAAGGGGCCAGCTCCAAACTGTTCCCACAACTCAAGAGTCGCGACAAGGCACCCTTTTACTTTGAAGGCACCCTTAATTTAATTGCAGCTTACTTGAAATATTAGTACTAAACTATGTAAGTCATTGGGAGCTAACTTCATTGGTTTAAAATGTGTGTGTTTCTCAGGAAAGCCCAGGAGAACAAGCGGGAGTTCTCAGATGAGCAGATGAAGGAAGGTCAGAGCATTATTGGCTTACAGATGGGCTCCAACAGGGGGGCATCTCAGGCGGGAATGACAAGCTATGGGCGACCCCGGCAGATAATCAACTAGTTCTTTGTTTTTTGTCTTACTATCAGTGTGTTGAAAGTGAGTAAGCACACACTTATAACCATTCAGTGAGAAAACAAACTGAGAAATCACAGGGACCAAAAGATGAACACACAATAACCTTGTTATTAAACAAACATACAGTAGTGTAGCCATAAACTTATGATACATTTTATGCAAAGAACAATTTAAACTAGCCTAATGTTAATATATTACTTAATCTCAGTATATTTCTGTATTGTATGTTGATTTTGCAAATAAATAATTTTAACAGATGATTTGAATCTGCAATTTTCCCTATATGGTGAAATGTTTGTGGGCACCTTTCATATTCATTTGTGCTTTGCTATACTAACAGTTTCCAGTTTTTTGTGGAGGTTTTACATTACATTTTGCATAGTTGTGCAGATTGTGCAGCATTAGTGCTATCTGGCATTAGTGTTCGAGGGGGTTGTGTTTGAACCATCGGTCTAAATTATGACATATTTGTTCTGGGGTGTTTTAGGTCAGGGCTTTGTGAGGAACACTTCGAAAACTCCTTGACAGATCATGTCTTCTCTATAGACACAGTGAACATAAATATTAATGATGTAACATAGAAAATAATTATTCTATACAACTGCTTGCTTCTAACTCTGAATATTTGTAAAAGATTCTGCTTTTTGGAAAAAGACAAGCGTACTGTGTTTAGACTTACATACAGACAGAGAAATATTTCCAGCACAAGAGAGATGAGATAAACACTCCTTCCTCCTTCTCTGCTATCACTTTATCTCACTTTGCTGTTTCAGTGGCACTCCTTCACATACTTGAATAGATTATTACACAGGATAAGGTGTGCCTTTTAGTTAGCTTTCAAAATAATATAGTGTTTTAAAAAATCTTATGCTAGTAGAGTCAAAAAGAATTAGGAACCGTTTTATGTACTTTTATTTGTTATATATAAATGTAAATCAGTCACAATGTTTTTCTAGACACTCAGATGAAAACCTTGGTCTGGCCAGTAGCCACATATGGATGTAAGGCCTAGACATTGAAGAAAGAAGAAGAAAGGTATATTAAGTATTCTGAGAGCAACTGCCAAAGGAAGACTACAAGATGGCCAGAACAGAAAAGGAGTTACTGAACCACATCAAATCCCTGACTCATCTGTGTAGCCCACCATCACGAAGCAA
>JAOUQV010051458.1:5012-16637 GCA_028565295.1 Aspidoras spilotus
AATTTACAAATGTCAAAAACTGATATTTTATTCACAGTGAAACATAGACAACATCTCAGATGCTGAAAGTGAGACATTCTGAAATTTCTTGTCAAGTATTGGCTCATTTGAAATTTTGTGACAGCAACACATCTCCAAAAAGTTGAGACGGGGTAATAAGAGGCTGGAAAGGTTAAAAGTACAAACAATTTCAACTCATTAGGTCAATTGGCAACAGTCATTAACATGACTGGGTATCAAAATGCATCTTAGAGTGGCAGCAGCTCTCAGAATTAAAGATGGAAAGAGGATCGCCAATCCCCTTAATTCTGCACTGACAAATAGTGGAGTGATATAAAAGAGGAATTTGACAGTGTAAAGTTGCAAAGTTTGAACATAATCTACAGTGCATAATATCAAAATATTCAGATAATCTGGAAGAATCTGTGTGTAAGAGTCAAGGCCAGAAAACCATACTGGTGCCCTTAATTTTCGGGCCCTTAGATGGCTCTGCATCACATGCATGCATGCTTCTGTATTGGAAATCACAAAATTGGCTCAGGAATATTTCCAGAGAACATTATTTGTGCACACAATTCACTATGCCATCTACCGTTGCCAGCTAAAACTATAGTTCAAAGAAGAAGCCGTATCTAAACAAGATCCAGAAGAGCAGACGTTTTCTCTGGGCCAATGCTCATTTTAAAATGGACTGTGGCAAAGTGGACTGTTCTGTGTTCAGACGAATCAAAATTAGAAGTTCTTTATGGAAATCAGGGACACCTTGTCATTAGGACTAAAGAGGAGAAGGACGACGACGTTGTTATCAGCGCTCAGTTCAGAAGCCTGCATCACTGATGGCATGGGGTTGCATTTGTGCTTGTGGCATGAGCAGCTTACACATCTGGAAGGACACCATCAACTCTGAAAGGTATATCTAGGTTCTAGAGCAACATATGCTCCCATCCAGATGACATCTCTTTCAGGGCAGACCTTGCATTTTCCAACATTACAATGCCAATCCACATACTGCATTAATTACATCATCTTGACCGTGTAGAAGAAGGGTCCGGGTACTGAACTGGCCAGACTGCAGTCCAGATAGAAAACATTTGGTGCATAATAAAAGGCAAATTCAACATAAAAGACATATTTATGAATAGATTGATGAATATTAACAAATGTAGCATTGCAAGAATGGATGCATAGATGGATTGATGAATAGATTGAAAAGTTTTGAAGCACTTTTTGGATTACTTGTCATTAATAAATGATGAATGGTTTTATAGAGAGACAGACGGATAGATAGACTATATTTCTAGAAGTATTTGTTCACCCTTCCAAATTATCGGAATCAATCACTTTTATGACCACAGGTGTATGAATGCTTCAGCATACCAAGACATTTTGGAACGTTCCAGGCTTTTAACTTAGTGGGAACAGTTTGGAGCTGGCCCCTTCCTCTTAAAACATGACTGTGCACCAGTGCACAAAGCAAGGTCCATAAAGACATGGATGACAGTGTCTGGTGTGGATGAACTCGACTGGCCTGCATGAATAAGAGTGGAGACTGAGAGCCAGGACTTCTCGTCCTACATCAGTGTTTGACCTTACAAATGCGCCTCTGAAAGAATTGTCAAAAACTCCTATAAACACACCAGACTCCTTGTGGACAGCCTTCCCAGAAAAGTTGAAGCTGTTCTAGCTGCAAAGGCTGGACCGACTTTATATTGAACCCTATAGATTTGCTCATGTGAATAAAGAAAGATGAGTGAATACCTTTGGAAATATAAGATAATTAGGCGGATGGATGGATGGCCATTAATTATAACTATTGATTATTGGATAAATCGTTGAATGATGGATAGGTGCCAATAATGTAGATTTCTAAATAAATTTTTTCAAGAACCATTAATTCATGGATTGTTGGGTGGATGGATAAATGGATGGATGTTAAATATTTTATAATGTTGTTGGGATGATGGCTATACGGATGGATAGAGAGATGGATGGATGAATGGATTTATAAAAGGACATGTCCCTGGATGGCTAGAGGGATAGATAGTAACCATATTTAGATAGCTACCATGGACTGTAGTCAATGAGGATGGATAGACAAATAGATAGATACAGTAGATGCAGATCTAAACTCCACACAGAAATTTCCCAGGTTGCCCCACCCGGGGATCGAACCCCCATCATCTTTTAGACACAGCATTTTATTTTATTGGGTTTAAAATGACATGCCTTGACTTCCTGTACATGTCCCACTGCATGTGTGCAAAAATATTTCCAAATGTCAGCACTGTATTGCCCCCCCATTTCTCCACCCTCAGTCCTGCTCTCTGACAGATGTGTCTCTACGTTATGCCTGACAGTGTTTACGTGAGCAAGAGCAAAATGTCGGCTCGTCTCATTTCCTCTCGCAAATACTTTCAGTCCCGAGAGAGAGATGAGACATGACACATGCCCTGTTTTTTTTATTTTGCAAGATTTGTGCGTTATAAATATTTGAATGCCTTTGCTTTTTAAAAATGGATGAATCTATGCAGCTCCGAATGCTGGAGGTTCCAGTGACATCACGGAAGATTACAGAGTTTAGTGAAGCGGAGGAATATTTCCTGCATGGAAAAACTAGAGATAATATTTTAAAATCAGACACATAATAGACATATATATGGAGAGAGTAGAGGGACAGGGAGAGAGATGTAAATAGAGGACGTAAGAAGAGAAAGATGGGGAGAGAAGGAGATAGAAGGAAATAGAGGGAAAAAGAAGAGAGAGAGAGAGAGAGTAGAGGGAGATGGATAGAGAGGGAAATAGATAAAAAAGAGAGGAGATAGAGAGAAAAAAACATAACTAGCCCTGTGTGAGCCGCTGCGTTCCCTGCTTAGATTATTCTTTTTTCTGATCTGGAACAAAGTGAGGTGTAGCTGCTTACGGATCACGTGAAATGACACGTGAGATGTGCAGAGGCTGTGATAATCTCTGTGCCAGATGGTTTATAGAAGGGGGCTAGATAACAAGCAGCAGTGTTCTCTTATGGGAGGAGATCAGAGTGAATCTCTACGTGTTCCTAAATCCCTGGGTACAAATATCAGAAACCCCATGCATGGAAAACTCGAGCTCTTAATCCATGGCCTGCGTGTTCGAGTTGCACACTATTGTGTTTTAGTATAAATGTTTATTTTTTATAAATTCATAATTAAGCATTTATAATAGAGCGGCCACATCCATATGTGTCTACTGGACAGACCAAAGCTTTCATCAGTCGTAGCTTGGTGCTAAATGGTGGGAAAATAAAAATCACTCCCATGCCCATTGCTGTTCTTAACATCACTGACACAATATGCAGCAATTGGTTCTCTACATCCCTAATTTTTGTGTGTATTTATTTGCTCCAAACTTCCACCATCATCTCCGGTGTGTCTTTAGTGTTGGTCATTACTGTCGTTTTAGCTGCTTTGGAGCTTTGTCAGTACAAGTCACCAATGCCCCAGACATTTGGGAAATTTAGTTTTAACATTATTTAGCACCATATGGTGCCATGCTTCAAATGAACCATAGAGAATTAGGGTATTGTGCCTCCTAGATGCCATCATAACTAATATGGCAACCAAAAATTGGTTGAAAGGTAATGCAACACAGAGGACACAAGCTTTTACAACCACACTTCCTTGGGTGTATTACGGTATATTTTATAAATCTTTTAGTATTTTTATATATGTGTGTGTGTGTGTGTGTATATATATATATATATTGATTCTTTTTCGAAGGCATATTCACAGCATAAATGTATATTTGACTTTTAGTGACTTGGAGAATCTGATACAGTTGATGGATGGATGGATAGATGTGGCTTCACAGCAAGAAAATCCTGGGTTCAAGCGCCAGGTGGGGCGACTTGGGAAATTTGTGTGGAGTTTGCATCCAGGGTAAATTATGTGCCAGATCAACAATGCCAGTATCTTGCTGTGTCTAAACCTGGTGACAGGGAAACACGTGAAAGAGAGTGCAATAAGCATCTACACATTACACATCTAAAGTAGTGCATGACCTTTTATTGAACAGGTATCTCGTTAATCCTGTGGAACGGAGTGTACACGGCTGAAAAAGTGATCATCCAGTGGACGCTGCTGACTGAGGCCTGTTTCCTGGGTGTCCAGTTCCTCGGTAAGATGAAGGTCCTACCGTTTTTTACTGATAATTTATTTTCTTCTGTCAGTCACAGTTTCATCCAGATCACCTGAAGATTTGTAACTTTCCTTTTACACAATTAAATACGGAATATCTATCTGTCTGTCTGTCTGTCTACGTGTCTGTCTCTTTGCCTGTCTATCTATCTATCTTTCTGTCTGTGTATCTGTCTGTCTATCGGTCTGTCTGTCTGTCGAAAAGAGCTAAAATCTCTGAAGCCCGATTCTGTTTTTCTCTACTCTGACTTTCGGGCTGCATGGATATTTACTGTACTTGTAGAGGGATTGTGTCTCCCTCTGGTGGTGTCTCTGTTAATCTCTGTTACATTTTTATTACCTAAATTCTAAATTCTCACACACACATATACACACACACACACACACACAAGGCTCAGTCTGTCAGCCTACTGGCTGCAGAACGTGTTTCATTTTCACTTTTTTTTCCCTCCTCAAGATGCAGCACTGCGTTTAAAACAGTTGTGTTTTCACAGTGACGTCTGTCTCGCTCCTGGAGATGGGAACTCTGTCCACCAGGGCCGCCCTGCTGCTCCTCATCGACGCCGTCCTCCTCGTCGTCACCCTGTCATATTACAGTCAGCTCAGCCGTCGACCAAAGAAGATCTGAGACCCAGACTATCTGATTCAATCTGTCTCCTGCTGGCTGCCTGTCTCATTATTCCTGGTTCTGTCTGTGCCTCTGGTTACGTCTGTCTGTCTTCCTGTGTATCTGATTCTGCCTTCCTGTCTTCGTCTGTCCCTGTCTGTGTATCTAATTCCGTCTGACTGTCTCCATCTAACTGTCCTCGTCTTTATCCATCTGCCTGTATTCCTCTACCTGTCTGATTTCTGTCTGTATCTATCTGCATGTCTCTGTCTGTCCCCATCTAAGTGTCTGATTTCGTACCCGACTCTCTGTTTCTGTCTGTGTTTAATCTTTGCATCTGTCTGATTACATTTGTCTCTCAGTGTGTGTCTGATTTCAATTGCATCTGACTGTCTTCCTCTGACTGTCCTCATCTTTATCCATCTGCCTGTCTGATACCTGTCTGTAGCCATCTGCATGTCTCTGTCTGTCTCCATCTAAGTGTCTGATTTCGTACCCGACTGTCCGTTTCTGTCTGTGTTCAACCTCTGCATATGTGTGTCTGATTCCATTTGTCTCTGTGTGTGAGTGTGTGTGTGTGTGTGTATGAGTTCTACACCAAGTGTTACAGTATTTCTGTCTTGCATTGTTTACAGAATTCGTGACTCAGGTCACATGGGTGTGGTTTATTCATTCATCCATTCCACAATCCTGTAATCCTGATATTTATTATATCTACATGCACATTTGAAACGTTCTCAACGGTTCGTCAATGCACCCATGAAAACTATATACAGTAATTACATATGCACGCACCGTCCAATTTATTAGGTACAACTTTCTTGTAAAAGGTTGGACCACTTTTTTCTTCAGAACTGCATTAATCGTTCATGGCATACTTCCAACTGAGATGGTATTCTGCATTGCTTGGTTCTAACAAGTGGTTAATTGAGTTACTGGTTATTTCAAACCATTCTCCTCTGACCTCTCTCTGATATCAACAAGGTCATTTTCATCCACACAACTGTCTCTTAATGAACTCTTGTTTGAACTTTTTCTGTAAACACTAGAGATGGTTGTGTGTGAAAATCCCAGTAGATCAACAGTTTCTGTAATACTCAGACCAGCACCGTCTGGTACCAACAACCATGGCACTGTATTCAGAGTCACTTAAATCACATTTTTTCTCCATTATGATGATCAGTTTGATTTCAGTAAGTTGTATTGACCTCTTATGCAAGACTAAATGCAGTGAGTTGCGGCCATGTGATTGGATGATGGAGATGGAGACTGCAAGTCTTATGTATTACCGAGCATCAGAATGGGTTAGAAAGGTAACTTTGTACATGGCATGGTTTTTAGTACCAGATTTTGCTGGTCTGAGTATTTTCAGAAACTGTTGGTCCACTGGAATTTTCACACACAGCCATCTCTAGTGTTCACAGAGAATGGGCAGGAAAAGAGAAAATATCCAGTGAGGGACAGTTGTGTGGATGTAAAATGACCTTGTTGATGTAAGTGAGAGGTCAGAGGAGAATGGAAAGACTGGTTTGAGATGATAGAAAGACAACAGTAACTCAAATAACCACTAGTTACTACCAAGGAATGTAGAACACCATCTCTGAAAGAATGAAACGAAGATTAAAGACAGCCTTTTACTAGCAAGTTGTACCTAATAAAGTGGCTGGTGTGTGTATATGATCTAAACTACAGTATTTGGCTTTGATGTGAAAATTCCACCAAAGAAAGACGTTATTAAGTTTTTCATATTCCTATATATTTTTTACTTGTTTAATAAAATTGATAGAGACAGTAAAGTGGCAAAATTAAAGTTAATCCGTTCTAGAAAAATTTGATTAAATTATTAAATGGCTTTAATAAAAATAGTATAATAGTTAGAAGATATTAGTATACATTTTCTGTGTGTGTGTGTGTGTTAAAATCATTCCAGCTGTTTAGATCTTTTTTTTTTTTCATCTCGAGATCTCTCATCTGGCTTTTTTCTTCCTCGGCTTTAAGCCAGATCTGTTTTATGCATTAGCGCTAAAGCATCATATTTCTATTCCTACTTCTGTCGTACTTTATCCAGCTGAAAGACCACTGGATTAGGAACACCTGTCTAATAACTCGTTGGTCCAGTTTTATTTGCTTAATTACACAGACTTTACAAGGTGGCAAACATCATCCATGTGCAAGTTGACCTACAGTATTTCCACTGCAGCAGCTCCGCCAGTTTGCCTTGCTAGTTCGACTCTAACCTCTCGAATGCTGTGTGATCTTCACCTGAATGATTCCTGATGGTTCCTCCGGAACATAAGCAGCTTTTGCTGAAGCAGTGACACCACGTATGCAGTACCTTCAGGCTTCAACTGTCTGTCTGCGGTCAGATTCAATCTGTTTACACCTAACTGGTAAATGCTGCTTTCTGCCATACCATGGACCAATCAGCAGAACACCTCGTGTAAGCATGCTGCATGCTAGGTGTTCCTAATACAGTGGTAGTTCAATGTAGTATACAAGGTTATAACATTCATTCATTTTATTCTGCCTAATTCACATGGGGGTCACAGGCCATCCGGAAACTCTGTGCTCAAAGGCAGGAACAACCCTAAACAGGGCGCCGATTTATTATAAGACACACACAGTCACACACTAAAAGCTACTTTAGAGATACCAATTAACCTAACATGCATGTCTTTCGAATGCGGAGGAAACCCCTTGCGAACACTGGAAGAACATGCAAAATACTCAGAGAAATCTTCCAACTTGTCCAACACAAGGATTGAACCCGGGTCCTTTTTCCTGTGTGGCAAATAACTGGCTGAACTGTCTAGTAATAAACCCAAAAGGAAGGGCATCCAGCATATAATGTGCTGGATTGGCAAATTGAGTGGCTCAGTGTGGTGACCCCTGGTGGCAGGGTGTTGCATAAAGAGTTTTTTTAACACTATGTCTGCTTCACGTCCTTCTATTGCAGTGCTTTATATCACAACATTGAGACTTTGACCTCAACACGCCAACATGAGGTTTACAGGTTATTATTTATTTATTTATTTTAATAAACCTAAAGACTCCTACGTTCCAGAGAGATGACTAAAGGCTTGTTGGGATCAAAATTTAACCGGCAACTGTCGGGAATATTTAGAAGATAAAGACAGATTAGATGGAGGGAAGTAAACCACAAACGTTTTTACTGTTACCAGTCGGTGGAACATCAGGTCCAGAATTGACAGGAACTGTAAATTAAACACACTCCTGTTTTCATGAGACGAGAAAAATGGGAGACGAAAACCAAGTAGTAGCAAAGGTTCCATTTTCTCTCTCTCTCCCTCCCTCTCCCTCTCCCTCTCTCTCCCTCCCTCTCTCCCTCTCCCCCTCTCTCTCCCTCCCCCTCTCCCCCTCTCTCTCCCTCCCCCTCTCCCCCTCTCTCTCCCTCTCCCCCTCTCTCTCTCTTCTTTTTTTTTCGGTTTAATTTTTTTAATTACATAATCCTGATATGATAAAAGTCCAATAGATAAAACTAGGAATAAAGAAAGATTCAGTTTTTTCCCTTTTTCTAAAAATCTAATGAGTTAAATATTTACTTCAAGTAATGCAGATAGTATTTAGACTCGGTTCTGTATCACTTCCTGTTGTTTTTATTTTTACACCATTATATGCTATATATTAATTTTTGTAAAGATGCTCTGTGATATTGTAAATACATGCTGTACAAATACAATTGAATTGAATTACTTCCTGTTGTAAAATAACAACTGTTCATTTTGTATGTTTATTACCATTAAATATCAAAGAGTGGCACAGTGTGTAGTGCCATCGCCTCCCAACAAGAAGGACCCGTGTTCGATCCCTGAGTGGGGCGTCTTGGAAAATTTTTCTTCGTGGAGATTACATGTTCTCCTTGTTTTCTCCAGGTGCTCCGGTTTTATTCCATCTTCCGAAGATGTGTGCACTAGGATAATTGGTGTCTCTAAAGTGGCCCTCAGTGTGTAAATGTGTGTGTCCCCTATGATGTTCCTGCCCTTTCGTCCAGCATTGCCGGGTGGGCACCACCGCGTGCCCTATTAAGTGGTAGGTACTATTAAATGGTAGAAAATAAATGACGAACAGTAAAGATATTTGTTCTTAATCAGGATCGAGAGCTTTGTATTTAGGGGTGATATAAACTTGTAAAACTTTATAAATACAATACATTTGATGCCCTTTTTTTGCGTTGTCGTAATGTATCAGTGCACATGTAGCAGTAATGATCTAAATTCTAAATCATATACAGTAAATATAATATTGGAAACAAAAAAACTTTATTTCTTCTTCACGTTCGTGTTTGTGATTCGTCTCAACTTTGTTTTTATTCCAGAGGATAAACAGATTATTGTCACTTGACGTAGCGTAGTGGGCACATTATTTATTTCGAACAAAAGTTACTTATATATTGAGTCCGTGTGTTTCTCAGAACGCTTGTGTGTCTGGTAAAAAAGCAACATGTTGCATAAAGGACCAATTAAATGTAAATAAAACCTAAATGGAGCCTGGTTGCTTTTTCAGCTAAATGAATCTGTGAGACAACTGAGACAGTCAAAGTCTCCAGATGAACTGTAGCATTTACTTTTAAGGCATTTAGCAGATGCTCTCATCCAGAGACAAAATGCTGAGTCAATACTTTATGTCAGAGCTAGTGCTTGCAGACATGAATTTAAGATACCTAGAGCTCGTATATTGCCAGAATATTCCTGCTACCTAGAAGTTCTTCTACAGTACACACAACCTGTAGATAACAAGACCCAGGAAATACAAAGATAAGCTGTTATTATATGAGGTGTCATGTAAATGCTCAATATCAGTGCACTTGGAAGAGGAGGGTCTTCAGTCTGCATTTAGGAAGAAATTCGGATGTTCTGACAGCCAAAGGAAGGTTATTCAACCACCTTGATGCCAGGACAGAGTATAATTCTCTCCTATTTGTCTTGGATGATGATGGATTGAGTAGAACCAAGCACTAAGTTCTTCAAGCTATTGTCATCAAGTAGGAAGGGACTGTGTACCATTTTTGGCTTTGAAGAATTTATTATTTTTAACTGATTACAGGAGGCTACAGGATGTCAGTGAAGGGTACGAAACACAGCAAGGACCCAGGTTTGATTCCCAGGTTGGACAATTCGCAGATTAATGATCTTTAGACGGGCCGAAAACCAGGTACCGTGCAGGTTTTAGGGTGTTTTTCTTTGCCATCGTAATGATGGTAAAAGCACCCCATGTGTGGCACAAATGCCTAAAACACAGGTACTTAACCATGGGTGTGTAATAAACCAATCACTATGTTACTTGGCATTGCCTTTAAGAGCCAGGTGTGGTCTGACTTTGGCGGATTGCTATTTCACGGCCAAGATTAAAAGTTATTCAAAGTCACTTAACTCACCTTTCTTCCTCATTCTGATGCTTGGTGTGTATTTCAGTAAGTTGCCTTGACCTCCTCTACATGAGTAAATACAGTGAGTTGTGGTCATGTGACTGACTGATTAGATCCTTGTGTTATCAAGCAATGGAACAATAAAGTGACCTGTGAGTCTAGTTTTAATAACGAGAACGTCTAGAAATTAATACATGAATCTCATCATTATGATCAGATCCTGGATCTCTTGCTTCGTATGATGACTATCATGACTGTATTGTTTGTCCTGTTGTATGTTGATCTTATTCATTTTTAAACAGAAACACACACAGTGCTTTCCTCAGTTATCATTTTACTCGTTCCTTTTCTTGTTTTGTGTGAATTGTTCAGATAAGCGATGTACACATGACCGTTCATAGACTTCTATATACGTATAATTCCGTAGCAGGAATGCGAAGTGCTTCAGAAATAAATGTATAGTTTGCAAATGTCGTGAGTTTTTGTTTTTTTTTCTCTCAAAAATGTGCAACAGTCTTAGTACAAAAGAACACGATCAAGTCATACGCTGTCATTGATGAGTCAGCTGTCTCCAATGCCTTCTGTCCCATGTTGCTTACAGCAGTCTAGCCACTGATAATTCAGTCCACATTGTAACATTGACCATCCAGGTTATCCTTGGTGTTCCGTGTTTTCTGACTCCTAACACAAATCCCGTCATTACACTTCCCTTAATGCTGTACATTGGAGCCTCATCACATAGCCATAGAAATAGAACTTGTGGGATTTGCTATGGTTCAGTAACTCCTTTTCTTACTGACTTGCTCAGTGGTCATTATATTTATCCACGAGATCATCAAAAACATCCAGAGACACTTGTTCTCAGAAGCCTGAATACATCTACTTTATTCAGTGTCCAGGCTTTAAATCCCCTTGTGGCTACTGGCCAGCCCAAAGCTTTTATTAGTTGTAGGTTGGTGTTGAGGCTAAATGATTTATTTTTGCATATCTTTGTTAATATTTGACCATTACCACCATGCCCTTTGCCAATTTTGACTTCACCAACACAATCCCCAGCATTTGTTAGTCTACATCCCAAAATACTCAGTAAAAATGTGCTGCATAATTCTATATTTGTCCCTTGATAGTTTTGATGCGTTCAGTTTTAATGTTTAATGAGTTGAACGTGTTATGAATTCACTGGTACATGACCATTTGCCTGAAATCACTCACTGTGTCAACAAAGAGTATTAATAGACATGAGGCAAACACAAAGTCAGTGGTATTGATGTGTTGTTTATTCCCAGATATTACCAGGAGGCACCAACACATTCCATCTACTGATACTATCCCTCCAGCTTTCTAATCTTCATACTTGAACTCTCTCCAGTTTCTCTACAGAGCTCTACATAGTTCTTTCTTGTCCAGCTCTATCTAAACAGCTCGTCCTCATTTTAGTTTCTCTACAGAGCTCATTTTTA
>JAOUQV010051458.1:18642-29207 GCA_028565295.1 Aspidoras spilotus
TCAGAGTTAGTTAAATCCCTCTTGCCAGAAGAAAGAAGGTAATAACTGCACACCTTGATATAGGGTGTTGATCTCCTGCTATGCTTAAATCCAATAAGCATTCAAGTTTATTCAGCTTGAAGTTGCATAATAATTGTCCACACAGCGTATGAGCAGTGAAACACAGTGCCCTCATCCATTTCCGTGGGTTTACGGTTAAAGTGTGTGGGCAGTGGTTCTGCTCGGAGGAGAGCAACGCGCGTGGGTGTGCGCGTTATCAATGACGTCTATGAAGTTTTTGTGACAATTCCCTACCGCTTGGTGGAGAGCACGAGCGTTCGGTTCCCGAGAGTGAAGTTCAGTGCACTCATTGCCAGTTTGTTTGAGATTGTGTGTGTGTGTGTGTGTGTGTGTGTGTGAGTGAGAGAAAGAGATTAGTTTTCACTAACTTGACGCACTCCTGACGCTGGATACAGCGCGCGACTGACTGACAGCTTTGAAACTCTTCTTTATTATCACTTTCGGAGTTAAAACAATAAATACGTGAGTATTACAAACAATCTGATAGAGCGGAGACGGTGGAAATGGTGGATTTGTTCGCTCGTTCGCAAAGATTTCCGTTTTCAGCTCGTGCTTTTTCGATGAGGTAAAACAAAATGCTGCCTTTTTTCGCACGCGATTCGTTTTACTTCACTAAGGCGCGCGCTCGGTCATCTCTGAGGTAAACGAAACACTTTTAACACTCGGTCCTGTCTGAAGTAAAATAAAAGCTGCCTAGTGTCGCACGCGGTACGTTTTACTTCACTAAGGCGCGCGCTCGGTCATCTCTGAGGTAAACGAAACACTTTAACACTCGGTCCTTTCTGAAGTAAAATAAAAGCTGCCTAGTGTCGCACGCGGTACGTTTTACCTCAGAACACACTCGAGGCGCGCGCCCGGTCATGTCTGAGATAAAATAAAAGCTGCGTAGTATTGCACGCCATACATTTATTATTATTATTATTTTATTTTTATTTTTTTTTACCTCAGAACACACTCGAGGCGCGCGCTCGTTCATCTCTGAGGTAAACGGAAAGCTGCCTAGTGTCGCACGCTATACATCTGACCTCAGAACACACTCGAGGCGCTCACTGGATTTTTATACCCGCTTAATCCTTAGGGTGAAGGTAACGCCGGTGCCCACCCGGAAATTATTAACGCGAGAGTAGGAACAAACCTAGACAGGGTGCACACACACACACACATTCACACACTAATGGTCAATTTAGAGACACCAATTAACCTATCATGCATGTCTTTGTAATGCAAGCGGAAACCGGAGTACCCAGAGGAAACCCACACGAACAAGGGGAAAATATGCAAACTCCACTCAGACATTTTACTAAGTCACCCCGGGCTTGAACCCGGGACGCGATAGGTTTTACCACAGAACACACTCAAGGCCTGCGCTTAGTCATCGGTGAGGTAAAAATAATAATAAAAACAACAGGAGATTGAACTTTTTCATCTTAAACCACGTCGACGTGTATCTGGTGACTTGAAGCGTTTAGCTTAGCACTCGCGTAAAACTCCGTCATACCTAGCCTTATTTTAGTGCTTTACTTTCTATATGAGAGGATTTTCTATATTTATTTAGATTTTATATTTATTTGGATCTGAGAGAACGCTGAATTTGAGGTGGTTTTTTAAGGATGATTTGAAATAAAATTCTCAACTGTTACATCTTTCATAATGATCACATTTTCTAAACATAAAGATATAGGTGATATTGTTTTCATGGCTAGATGATACAGTTAAAAATCACATCACGATACTCGATATTGAACAGGATGTTAGCATTAATAACAAAATTAGCATTTGTAGCATTTTTAATTCAGCAATTTGTGCATGAGAGCTCATAGAAAACTAGAACTTCAGATCATAACCTCGTTTTATAGTCCATTATATTTATATTATTTTTGAATTGTTACCCATAACATATATTTTAACTGTATGTTTATCATCACATACCAATGTATTTGTAAATACCTCTGTTTTTCCTTGGTTGTTTGGACCAAAATTCTAAATGATATCATCTGATCTGTCTATTGTTGATATTAATCTTAAAAAAGATCAAATTCTCTATTCATAAAGATGTTTTTTATTTTGTGAATGTAACTAATACAATATGAGGTGTTAAATCCTGCACCTAACAAGTGGGTTTCACACAGAGACCAGCTCTTTACTGGGGTCATCTGGCAGGCACCTCCCTTCATCTGTGTTTTGTTGAATTAGGCCCACGTCTGGTGTCTCATCAGTGAGATATGGCATTAGAGACCCACTTCCGTCCTTTGATATTCTTGGCATTCCCTTAAGGTCTTCCTGATAGATTTGCTACCGTGCTTTAAAACCTTCTTAAAAATGATCCTAGCTACTTACGAAATCTCTTTCACAACCGCCCTTAACACTCGACCTCCGATTCCCAACCCTCCAAGCAAATATGCTGCAGACTTTGCTACAAACCCCATGACACCTATTTCTATCGCTCCAACATGTGCTTTCCACCAACAGTCTCCCGCCTGATCCACCAGATCTGCACACATCAACTACTTTCTTTTCACAAGCTCTACCTCATCCTCTAATGAGACTGTTAGCTCTATAAAATAAGCTATTTGTATGAAGCACGATCTTTGGCTAAAATTATCTAGTAAAACATTAGACTGTTTTATATTAATAGTTTAAATATATATATAATCCTTAATGAATAGATATAATTGATATTAAGTTTTACTTTCTTCCAGATGTGATTTATATTTTTTTACTAAGACAACTAACATTCTCCTGAGGCAGGCATCACTTTGAGATGGCTGGCTGCACAGATGTGCTCTATGGGACAGGGATAAAGTAACAGAGCATCCCAGTCTCTTTTTAGCTTTTGTCGTCTTGGGGAATTGAACCGGTTATTAGTGATCATGGGTTTGTTTCCAATAGTGCATGCTCTACCAACTGCACTATCCAGGCTGCTTGTTTCTTTTTGGGGGGTTTATCTTTATCTCCATTGTTCCTCAGTGACTGGTCTCCTTGTTAGGTTTTATTTGTGATACATTGGGGGGTTGTAAATATAAACGATGCTAGCTACCCAAACTACAAGTCGAGCTCTGTTTGTTAGCTTTTCAACCTTCTAATTGAATCAACACGGCAGCTAAATACCAGCTCCTGTGTGCATCAACTTCCTTTTTTTCTCTCAAGTAAATTAATAGGACATCTGTCACTGTGGGGGTTAATGCCCTCTTTATGAGTTGTAGCGGTGGTGCTGGGAATGCATTTCCGAATGTAGGTCAACTCCGACTTTGCAGCAGATTCGAGTGGAGGTTATGCTCTGAACGTCCTAACTTGAAACACACGCCTTTGAAACGCAGTTTGCTGTAAATGAAGTTCTTTTTCTTGGCGTGATATAAACTGTGTACAATTCAGTAAATATCCCCTGAAATGGTCTATACTTGTGCAGCGAGTGTATATTATAAGGAGACATGGGTATCAACAACTTTTCAGCAGCCAGCGCTCCAGTTTGGCTGCATTCCATGTTTGTCTTTATTCCAACAGGAAGGTTAAAGATATTTAGTTTAACTGCAGCCTTTTTAAAAAATTTCCAAAACATATAACAAAATTGTATGAAGTATGGTCTGAGATTAAAGGTTGATCATTTTGCCCACTAACATTGCTATCTAGCATAGTCAATGTCGGCGAGATAATATAAGTGCTGAAATCTGAACTCGTCGTTTACTAGCATTTAGCTAACTGGCTAGGCTATGCTTGGTGATCTTAGGATCATAATGATTCACAGACTGTGATAAAATGGGAATCCAGGGCAGAAGGCAAAAAGGGGGTACAAAATTATTCTAGCAAGGCGTACCTAATAATATGGCCGGTGAGTGCATAACATTGTGTATAGTGTATATATAAGCTTGTTGGTCCTACTGATGCTGAAAATGATGTAGAAAAATAAAACCAACTCTACAAGATGGCGAAACTCCCCCATACAAAAGTAGACCCATCTCCACTGCAGCAGTTGATGGTTCCTCCACGATTGGTACACCTGTGATTAAAGAGGTATAGGAACAGTCCACAAGTAAAATTAGCTTGTTTTGGTAATCTCAGTACAAAGGTAGAATTTATACAATTTTAATACACACAAGTGTGTCTTTTATTTTGTACTTGGAGAGTTCACTTTACAATCGTCCATTAATGTTGGAATAAAAAAAAAAAAAAACTCCAGGCAGTACATGCCCACACACAATTGTCTTGTCACTGTCTAGTGTGAACAGACTTGGGGTTAATCTCTTCCTCTTGGCCTTTCGAGGACCACTTTGAGCACCCCACATCATCGTCGTTGTCTTCAGGTGCCAGAATTAACCCTCTAGAGCAGTTCCTGCTTTTCCCCATTGTCCTGTTTACATGTCATGGAGCGTGAGAGTGTTTGCTTTCTCAAGAACATCCACTTTTTTACCCTGCTGTCCCTATGGTTGCTATAGAAACCCGGCCGGCATTCATGAAGCTGAATTAAGTCGTCTGAGAAGGAGAAAAGGAATGGACGGGCATTATTTAAATGGATGTGCGGTCACGCAGTTGGGTCTACTCGGGGCATTTGCGGCGATGCAGTGCTGCTTACTGTCAGGTTTTGCTCAGTGGAGATGCTTGTTTTTGGGATCTTCGAATGATGGGACTTTAATTTTGAAAGAAAGGAAAACAAAAAAAATAATGTAGAGTTCATTGTGTTGCGTGGTACGTTTATGCCAGTGTGTGTCTTTAGTCTTTAGTGTATGTGTAGAGTTTCTCCTTTTGTAAGCTGTGAAAAGCGTCGCTCAATGCAGCCTTTGTTGTTGTGGGAAATCAAAGCTGGCCCTGTCTCTCAGCAGGGTGTGTGTGTGAGTGTATATGTGGGGGGATGGAAAGAGGAAGGGCCTTGGGGTGTTAACCAGTGCCCCTGTGTATGGCGCATGATGATGAACTTCAGCTTGTCTACCCCCCTGTTGGGAACGTCTAACACTCTTTCCAGATGTATTTTAAATGTCCAGATGTCCCGAATTGTACACCTGAGACATAAACATGCTTTATGTCACTTCATTAGTTTTTGATTACCTCCTGCACAGGAAGAGAAACGTAACTCCCCTTCTTTCTATTTTTTTGTTTCCATGTGTGCCCGTTTTTTTAAATATATTTGTTTCTAATTCTTATAAAGTTAAGATGCTGTGTAAAAAGTAAATAACAATACAATGATTTGCGACTATCATGGACCCATATTTTATTTACAATAAAAGAAGAAACATACGAGATGGAGAGTTCATGAAAACTATTAGCTCAGTTTGATGGAGCAACTCATTTAAAAAAAGATGGAACAGGGATTATCTGATGTATTATGAGAGTAATGTTAACCCATTTTTTGTCTGATGTAAGAATATACTTTTAAAATTAGTTTTGGCCAAAAGAAAATGGTGGTGTTTCTGGATCTTACTGACCTGGCTTCTTCTTTGCATGATACAGCTTTAACTTGCATGTATGAATTGTTCAGTAAACTGTGTTCACACTAGCACTGTGCGATATGATGATATACGTATATCGTGTGACTATAGAAAAACATTATGCGCTTAATATTACGCTCTTTTTTTTTTTCTTTTTTTTTGCTTTACTGCAGTGGTTTTCTTGTTTAGCCTCTTTGGTCTGCACATGCTACTTCATTTTCGATACTGTTTTATGTCTGCCCTTTACGACTGCTTCCTGTAAATGACGCAGTCTTTGTGCATGCGCTGTCCAAATTGGGTTTCCTGTTCAGTTTGTGTAGCAACAATTCCAACATACAAACATGGAGGAAAGTGCACATGGTAAAGAGATGCAGACCAGCAAGCACAAAGTGAGGAGTTTGTAGCTAAAAGAGGAGCTAGTTTGGGTATGAAAAATCTGACATGGATCAGAAACAGGTACTGTGCAATCTATGGCGCAAATCATTTCTCCTGACTGGCTTGAACACCTTCCACCTTCCCAAGCGTTTTCCGACTTTGACAATACATTTAGTGAGTTTCCATACCCTGCTAGCAATTTTATTTTTTGCTGTTATTAGAGACTTTTGGAGACTCTGATGCAATTGGCTTAAGCAAACATTTTTTTGTCTGAACTTGTTCTATGATTTTACACAGTTTTGTTTTTGATTCTGAAAGACACTGCCTCTCGGAAACATGCTCTTTTCACACCCAAGCATGTGACTTGGTTACAAATCATACGGCTTACTTCTCCAATCTTTGGTTGCCCTTGTATCTTTTTTAATATGTTGCTGCTCTTATGATAAAATAAGCTAATATTTTTTTTCATGAAATGTCTCACATCTGATACGTGCTCTATGATCTAATGTGAATGAAATATGGATTTATAAAATTTGCAAATGAGTGCATTCTTTTTCTATTAATATTTTACACAGCACCCCAACTTTTCAGACATTGTGACCGTTTCATGTCTGGTTTAACCGCTTCCAGAAGGATCATGCCGTTTCCTTTGTATTATTTTCAGCATTGAATTGTACATTTAGTTTAGTTTAGAAAGGGACTACACTCTGTCATGTTTTTTTTTTCTCTTTCCCTTTTGTGTAGATTTCTTTTTTGTTGTGACTAAATACGATAAGGAGCAAGCAGAGTTGTCCTACTTTTCAATTTTTTTCTTCTGCAAGAGTATTGGATACAACTGAAAGAAAATTTCAGGCAGAACTGTTATACTTCATTCTCTCCTTGCTCAGCATATAGATAAAAATAGCAGTGATTTTAAAATTCTGACATGGCCAGGGACGAGAGCCAAGGAGGTTTTTATGAGGTGAGGTTAGGAGGAAGTCGTGTGGAGTTTTGTTCTGACTAACTGTAGAGCTCCAAATATCAATTTCAATCTTTAAACTATTTTATTGTTTTTTTTTGTTTTAAAACATGAATACTTACTTTATGAGCAAATGCATATTTGGGAAAAGTCTAGTTTCAGAGATTTTTGCATCTGGTGAATGTTTATAGCCATCAAATTGTATTTATACCTACTGTATAAATCCTTATGAAAACATTCTGCATTACTGTATCATCTCCAGATGTTTACAAGCAGATTCAACGTTGATGATGAGTTTTCAAAACCTAATTTTAAGAAAGAATGAGGCATCTTTCAAAAACGCTGCAAAATCCAAAAACAGTCGTTTGTTCTATTAATGACCTCAACCGATAAAAGTACAAAGAAAAATAATTTTCAGTCGTTTATTCTAGAGGCTGCAGTGTGCTGCAGCTGCAGTGGTAGCGTTGTCGCCTAACAACAAGCAGGATCCCTAGGTGAATCTCCAGGTGGGGTGACCTTGGACATTTATGTGTAGAGTTTGCCTGTTTTCACATGGATGTCCTCCCATAGTCCAATGACATGCATACCAGGTGAATTGGAGGTGTTAAATTCTCCGGTCTTAAGCTTGAAAGAATAAATGATGCATCAGGAAGGGCATCCAAAATAAAATATGCCAGGTAGTCATGCAAGTGACTCGTTGTTGCGACCGCGAGTGGCAAGGAAAAGCTAAAAGATGGGGAAAAAAAATCCTACATATGCTTGTTGAACTAGCTAGGCGAAGTACTGCCAGGGCTGATGAAATGGGCATGGGTATTGGAGTCTGCTCCATAACAATATAGGAGCACCACTAAAATGCATGTAATATCCTTTTTTGAGAGTAAATCTCACAACCAGTATGATGGCATGTGTTAGACCTTTGAAACATTTGTGTTGTGTAAGGATTTCTATTGACACTCAACACACTTGTGGTATGAGCGTGACACTCTGTATGTTTTCACAAAGGACAAGATAACAAAATACAGAGTCTTATCTCATCCAATGTCTTTCACTGATGTAACTGATGACACAGAATGCTGTCATCTGAGACAAGGACACCAAACGCTTTCAGTGGCTTGTCCATAATCCGTCTTCAGGCTTGTAAACACAGATGTGTCCTGTTGCTTTCAGTTTCGCTGTGCAGTCAGTAAATATGTAGTACAGCTTTCAGGCTCGTAGCGCATGCTCTAGACAAAAAGTTCCAGAATGCCTTGAAGCTAAATAACAGAGAAATGTCTTGGCTAGCCAGCGATCAGCAAACCAAAATGCTACACCGACCGATCACCTCATTAGAAAGGGAATAGGGGAGACTACACTAGTTGGCAGTCATCCTCCATATGCGAGCTGACTCGTGCCCTTGCAGCAGCTCCGCTGATTCACCTTACTAGATTAACCAGCATGTCTTGGATAAACTGCAAGTTGCCGGTTGCTGTGTGACCCACAGTTGCGTGTTTTTTGATGCTTCCTCTACTTTTGGTACAATGTTGCAGGAACAAACCACAAATGCAGCTGTTTCTGAAACCCAGACGCCCACAAGTCTCTCCATTTACCCGTGGCTGGTAAATATAAAACATTGGTGTAATGGCCATGCTACGTTATACTGTTTAAGGCAAAGGTGATTTATTACTGTGTACTCTATCAGTGGGCCATCATCCAATGGTATTGTGGGTAATTTAGGAAATGATTTGTGTTCACTCTGAGTTGTTCAATAAGGTATAATAATTGTGCAGATAAATGTGCAGATCTTTGTGTGTTTTTGGGTTGCCCAGTAACGCAAAATTAAGCATGATATAAGCAAGGATGTGACAACAATTGCCTTAAAGACACCGGAAGAAAATATTGAAAAATGTTAAGACCTTTTCAACTAGTGTGTATAGGTTTATATATACAGGGGTTAGACTATAAAACTGAAACATCTTTCATTTTAGTGTGGGAGGTTTCATGGCTAAATTGGACAAGCCTGGTGGCCAATCTACATTAATTGCACATCGCACCAGTAAGAGCAGTGTGTGAAGGTTCAATTAGCAGGGTAAGAGCTCAGTTTTGATCAATATATTTCAATTCACACAACATTATGGGTGACATACCAGAGTTCAAAAGAGGACAAATTGTTGACGCTGTATTGGCCGCAAAAGCCATACACCTTCCAAAAAAAATGATTGTGGTCTAAAACCAGGTGTTTCAGTTTCATTGTCCAATCTCTGTCTGTGTGTGTGTGTAAGTGTCATCCAAAAGTCATGTCAGCAGATGCAGCCTTTCAGAGTCAAACCCCTGTTTGCATTCCCTCTTCCAAGCTGATCTATTCATTCTGATCATAATGTCTATTGTTATAATATAGTATATAATGCTTTAAACACTTGGTGTTCTGAAACGGTCTTTTCTCTGTTTCCCCCTCCATTTTAGAGCCAGCAAAATGGGCAAAGGGTGCATCGCAGCAACCAAATACTTTCTGTTTCTCTTCAGCTTCCTGTTTTTTGTGAGTATGATTCGGTTTCTCTAAGATTCCATGATGTTTAACATTGAGCCTTGAGTATAATAAAAGGTATATTTAAATAAATAATGGAAAGGTGCTACAGTGGGTTGATATGGGGTTAAAAGCGTAATCATCACAGATTCATTAATGACTGAATAATTAAGGGTTAATGAGTGAAGACAGTTTTTTAAAGGTTGGTTATTTTTTTTAATTATGGACATTTTGTGGATTTTTTACTTATGAGTCGGCGGAGCTTTATTGTGAGCGGTTGACATGCTAATTATGTGATGCACTGAATGATCACTGGATTACTCATGGAAGGTGGGATAAGATTATTGATAAAGTGAAACAATTGGTGGTAATGTAACATTTGGCTCTCGAATAAAGGGTAAAGCTAGGGGAAACAGAGCAACTTCTGGTTTGGTGTACATTAGTGGAGGAACTGTCACATGTGATGAATCTATGTGGTCCGCCGTTGAACTAGAAGGGCGAAGTGGTGGAGCTGCTGTAGTGGGCATGTGCGTATTTTGCATATAGAAGAAGTTCAGAAGAATGTTTGAGGAGTGTGTCGCATGTGATGCACTTAATTAATTAAAAAAGGTGGACCAACGTGGTAATAGGCAGGTGTTTGTAATCCAGTGATTGCTCAGTGTTTAATAACAGCTTGCTACTACAAAGTATATGCAACATAATCGATCCGAGAGGGAGAGCGGCGAGATAGCGAGGCGACCTAGCAGGATGAGAAGGTGGAGCAATGGGCATGGGTCGAATTCCATATGGAGAATGTTCGCCAGTTTATGGAGTATGATCCGGTGTGCTTTAATTAAGCAAAACAATTTCCCGACTCCTTAGTATTCTGGTGTTCCTAATCCAGTGATCGTTCAGTGTAAAACCCGCTGGTAAATTTGCAACAACATTGTTTTCTTTGTTTATTAAGCCATATATATATTACAAAAACATTTCTTCTTTTGCCACGTATTGTATACTTTTCTAGAGTATCCCAACAGACAAGCATTATGTATTCCAACATGCCCAAACTTTTCTGGTTAGACTCATTTTATAGAGTTTAATTTGTTTAATTAATTAAATTGTACTGAGACATATCATAGGTTCTCCACCCTAAAAGTCATTGAATCTTTAAGTGCATTTCGTGCTAATTTATTACATCATGATATATTATTGTTATTCCTGTAAGAACTACCTAACAGGGGCGTGTGCAATTCTGATGTCACAAGGTAACTACTGC
>JAOUQV010051745.1:5282-17683 GCA_028565295.1 Aspidoras spilotus
GTTTTATTGGTTAATTAATATCATCTTCAACATCAATAGTCATATTGACGATGGGAACAAGGTTATAATCATACACACATTATACTTAATACATATCTATACACAAGTTAATGACAATTTAGCATTTTCAATTTAGCTAGCAAGCACATCTTTAGACTGTTGGAGGAAATCAGAGCACCCGGAGTAAACCCACGTCAATTCCGTCAAACTGCGCAGAGATTCCGAAGTTCGAGGATCGAACCCAGGTCCACTTGCTGTGAGGCCACTTTACCACCGTGCCGTCCTTAGTGAAAATTTTTACCTTACAGTGTTTAGACCATATTGAATAGTCTAAAATTGTTCAAAATGATGAAAAGTATCTGATTCTTTTTTGTAATTTTATTGGTCTGTTCTTAGACTTGCATTTTTTATATAGAATTCTGACTCGGCTGGATATTCTGTGTTAAGTTCATCAGTATTGGGATGAGTGGAAATAAGTGTCTGAGAGTGAAATCTGCTGAACCAAATGTCCTTCAGAATCATTCAATTTCTGCACTTCCAATACAACTAACAATGTAATGTGGCACAGAAGACATGTTAGAGTGTATAGACAATCATGTTCAAGATGTGGCTTTTCACACTGTGAGAATCAAAAAATGCTAAACTAAAATAATGGTAAACTAAATAATTTTTGATGGGTGGCATTGTAGTGTTACCGCTTCTAGGGTAAATAGTAAGGATGCACTGATAACACTTTGTTTCAGACCAAGGACAAGTGGAAGTACATGCCTATGGGTACTTTCTGGTACTGAGTATCTGGACTTTCTGGTTTATTTTAGCAGTGGAATGTCAAATAATAAATTCCAAGCACTTCACAAACTTCATCTAGTAATTTGGCTAATACCTACATGATCAAAACTAATTTGTGTAGCGCAGAGAAGATAACACTCTCTGTTAGCAAATATTTTTGCTAAGCATACACAACAAAGCAAAGCTCCCTGAGATCTTCATACTCTGGACGGGAAAGAATGTAAGTCATATTAAAATAATTGATACCTTTTTTTCTGATTCTTGACGACCCTAGTTAATGCCCCAGAACCTAAACTTTGTTTGATTTTTGTTTAGTTTGAAAGTGGTCGCTGCAGATAAATGTGATATTGCAAATCAAGCCTTTTTTTCATCATGTTATTATAATGAAATTGGGGCGGCACGGTGGCACAGGGGATAGTGCTGTGGCTTCATAGCAAGACCCGGGTTGGATCCCTGGGTGGGGCGACCTGGGAATTTCTCTGTGGAGTTTGTATGTTCTGTGTTTGTGTGGGTTTCCTCTTGGAATCCAAAGACTAGTTAAATTGCTAGAAATCTTTTAAATGTTAAATTGTCATTAACTTGTTTATGTATATCCTGCATATATGTGACTTTGTGTATGATATGAGACTGGTGTATGAGTACGACAGTGTTCCTGCCATTAGAATAGCCACTGGTGCTGAGGATGAAGTTAGACAATAAATAAATATTATCATGAAATTCGCCCATTTATTTGATATAACTCATGCCATGTTCTTCACACAAACATGAGTCTAACACGTTTTAATAAGATTCTGAGTTATTCTATTTTGAGATTAGGGCTGTTTTTATCATTTTGCCTTTCTAATCAACGGTAGCAGATCACACAGCAAGTAGTTGTTCACAAGCTATGTTTGGCTCCACGGGAATAAATTCTCAGATAAAATGGGGCAAAACCCAGACACACGCAGTTGTTTTCTGTGAATCTTGGCACTAAACGTCGCCTGCTTTGTTGAAATGTAAGATTTGAATGTAGAAATCTGGCAATTAGACTAACAATATAAGTAGGTATCTTGTGTGTGTGTGTGTGTGTGTGTACTGGATAAGGGCTAAATCACCATTGTGTCTCAGTACAGCAGTTGTGCTGGAAACATGCACCAACATTAATTTTGACAATATAGATTGATTGTTACATGGGCAACAGCGGGCAGGAGCTACTCTTAAAATACCTTTTGATTTTCTTGACAATTGATTGACTCTCTGTGGGTGAGGCTGACACCAACATTAGTAACAGAACAAGGACTCTCATTTCTCTCATGCCACAAGTATATTAGCACATCATTTTTCAAACTATATGTAGCTTTTGCTACACAATATCTTTATGACCTTAAGTTAACCTTTTTAAAGAACCATATGACTTTCTTATACATTAGTAGTTTTCTGGATTTGCTAGTGATGCAGAGGCTCAGGGGAGACTTAATGCAATAAAGTCATTGCCAGAAGCTCTGAGAACATTTCTTTTGCCCTTATTTCTCTTATTCAACTTGAAAATCAGTCAGTTCTCTTAGCTGTCCCAAATGTGCTTATCTGTCTGTTTGGAGTTGTTTAATATTGGGAAATGTCTGTAAAACATGTTCTGTAACATATTTTATCATAGCAGCTATTAACAGTCATTCCCTTGCAAGATTTCTGTTTAAAAGTTAAAACAAACAATGAAAATGTAAATAGTACCCTGTCCTTAAGGTTTCCCAATATTCTCTCAGTTCTATAAATGTTACAAAAAAAAGAAGTTTGTCTTTTCTCTTATAAGCTAACAGTATGGTTTTAAACCTGTTAGTTATAGTCATAGATTATTTTAGTAAACCTTTTCATAAAATACCAAGTATTGCATTAAACAGTACAGCATATTGCTATAAAGTGAAAATTATTTTCTGCATGGCTTTGCTAGGGTAGTGGAAGTGATTTTGGGAGTTAATATTTATATATGAAACCAGTCAGTTCTCCCAGGTTTCGCGTAGGTTTTCTCCAGGTGCTCTGGTTTCCTCCCATAGACATGCACGCTAGGTAAATTGGAAATGCTAAATTGTAACTAACATGTCTATTGATATGTGACTTTGTGTATGATATGAGACTTGTGCATGAGTATGATCGTGTTCCTGTCATTAGAATAGACACTGGTGCTGAGGATGACGTTAAACAATAAATAAATAAATAGAAAGAGAAGGAAACTGGCCCAGGGTAAAGTAGTGGGAAATTAAGTTGCTCTCCTCGACACTTGCATCTTTCTAAGAACCCTAATTTTTAATTGGGTCAGATGTTTCAGAATACTTTGAATTTCTTTCCATTTATTTTGGGAGATGTGGAAGTTATAAATTCTTTTGTGTTGCTATGGCTTCAGACTGCTAATTGGCTTATCATCTGTATATTTCTGTCATTTCTAAATCTGGGCAGAGGAGGTGATGATATTCTCTATCTCTCACTTTAGCTTGTTAAAACCTTTTGGGAACAGTGTTGAGGAAGACGGAGCCGAGTAATTTCTTCTCTTGGGGCATCTCTAGAGTATTTGAATGTGGCCTTTGGTCTGGGTGTTGGTCTAAATTCGTAGTCAGTTATTTTGATCTTGAGCTTTTGATTGGCTTCTGCGAGCAATGCAATGTATATGTGTAAACGTTGTGTGGTTGAAACACTCCACATCCATGCCTGTTAGAAACTTTTTTGCAACCTCATGTGTATTATTTGTGGAAGGGAGAGAAATGTGGGTTAGGGTCAGGGTTTTAATGTTGTTAAGATTATGGTTTATAGTATCTGCACTTTCCTGTGGGCATAGACTGTGGTTGGTGCCATTAAATGCACTGGCAAGCGGAGAATTGTGGATTGAGTCTACTTCCTGTGTGTCTCTCACTGGACATTTACTTCATGCACAGCATAAGGCTTAGTTTGTTTTGAAGAAAGAAACTGGGGAAACATTTATTGGGTAACTGAACATGAACATTTTTAAAAACTGAAATATGTTAATTAACTTTCCATCTTTCCACTGTGTCTCATTATCCTATCTTTTCAACAGTCCATGGTCATCGCTGTTGAGTCATAAGTTTTAAATTGGAGACGGATCTGGATTTTTAGGCAGGACAGTCAGTGCATGCACCCACTGTCTACAATGGTATGCTCTGGAAACTTGTACAGTATAAGGCCTGGTGTCGTCTTGCTAAAAAAACACAGAGTTCTTAGGAAAAAATATAATCTTGACGGCAACATGTCTGATGTCTTTCCGAAATGGCAATCTACTGTACAAACCTGCGTTATTGGTTTCTTTTGCTGATCTACAGGGATGTACATTTTATATGGATGCACCTATTAAAAATGGGAGTGGTTGATTTAATATTAACTTCCTGTTTGTGGCACATTAGTATATGGGAGGGAGGAAAACCTTTCAAGATGGGTGAAAAGTTATTTTGAAGTCGGCAATTTTAGATCCAACTTCAGTTGTTTTCAATGGAAAGAGGGTCATGTGGAACATCAGTCTTATTGAGAATTTCACAAGAAAAACAATGGTGTGCTTGGTTTTAACATAATTCTTTCATGAGTTATTTACAAGCTTCTGACCACTTATAAAATGTGTCCAAAATGCTGCCCATTCTGTTGGTTTGTCAATGGTTTTGCCTCTTCTCCCACTCTTCACACACTGATGGCAACACCGCAGATGCTAGCACAGTTTTACACTATCTGTAGTCTAGGTGCTGCACATCTCGTATCTTCACAGCATAGACAATTGCCTTCAGATAAGTCTAATTCAACTGGTCCGCGACGACCAATCCACTTTCCAGGAAACTGTTCATTAAGGAATGCTCGGACCTGACATCCATAATGTGGTGGTGCACCATCATGCTGGAAAAACTCAGGGAACATGCCAGCTGCAGTGTATAAAGAGGGAAACACATCATCGTGCAGCATTTTCACATTTCTAGTGGCCTTGAAGTTTTCATTGATGATAAATGGCCTCACTATCTTTGTACCCCATATACCACACCATACTATCATATCACTATTTTTTGTGTATCAACAGTCTTGCAGGGATCTATCCAATGTGAGTTAGTGTCAGACAATAGGGGTTGTTTTGTGTGTTAACTTCACCATTCACATAAAGGTTTGCCTCATCACTAACCAAAATGTTCTGTGTAAACTGAGGGTCCTGTTCCAATTTTTGTTTTGCCCATTCTACAATTTCAGTGCGCCGATTTCAGTCATTCTCGTTGAGATGCTGCAGTTTTTAAAGATGCCATTTGTTAGTAGGTTATAACCGCAGTGAAAGCTTTCATGCATCCACATTTTGACAAATCCAACACTGAATCAGTTTTATGAAACTTAACAAGCAGTTTGCTAACTGTAGCATGGGAGATGGGTGGTCTTGTAGGGTGTCTTGCATTGAAATCTGCTGCAATGACCCGGTTACTGAGTTCACCAGATACAATTTTTATCTGCTCCTCACGTGTTAACCTCTGCGACATGTCAATGGCTGTAAATAAAGAGAAGCTTGTAAATAACTCATGAAAGAATAAAGTTGAAACTAAGCACACCATTGTTTTTCTTGTGAATTTCTCAATAAGTTTGATGTGTCACATGACCCTCTTCCTATTTAAGAAAACTAAAATTAGGTCCAAAATGTTCGTCTTAAAAATGGCCGTCATGGTCACCACCAATCTTGAAAAGTTGGGTGCCACAAACAGAAATTTAATATCACCAAGCATTCCCATTTTTTTTGCTGTATCCATATAAATGGCCCACCCTGTACTGGGATTTCCATGCACAACCATTTCTAGGGTTTTCAAAGAAAGGTCTGCAAAAGAGAAAATTTCCAGTGGCAGTTGTGTTGACGAAAATGGCTTGTTGATGTGAGAGGTCAGAGGAGAATGAGCAGACTGGTTTGAGATGATAGAAATGCAACAATATCTCAAAAAAACAAGTATGCCACAACGAATTAAGGCAGTCCTTAGCGCAAAAGGGGATCAAAACTTTTACCAGTAAGGTGCATCTAATAAAGTGTCTGGTGAGTGTATATTGCATTTTCTATTAGAACTGGCTTTGTTCTGCATGCAAGCAGACAAGCTTTCCAGACTGTGTCCATATAACATTATTTAATTAAACATCATTCTATATGTTTGTAATTTTGTCCTTGGCTCCTCACTTTCTGTGCCCTTTAAAGCAAAACCGCATGGCTGATTAATACATTTGATTCGAACATTGTGACTTGTCTGTGAAGAATATATGTTGTTAAATACCTCACATCCTTTAGGTTAGTTCTGATTTCCTGCTTCATTTCACTCATGAGATTAATCACCATGAGCCTCCATGCCCTTGTGTGCTAATGGAAAAATAAGATCTCTCAATATCTCAAAAATACTGTGTATAGTAAAGTGGGATGTGGTTAAAGAATTACCCGTGATCAACTGGCAGCACAAAAATGATGGAGGTAAAAAAGCTGATGTTTTAATGGTGTCTGTATATGGATTTTCTCCAGCAATCCAAGAAAGACGAGCCGATTTATTGAAGTCCTCTTTTGCCTGTGTGTATTTGTGTGCTTTTAATGCGTCTTGTCACTCTTTCTACGATTTGATGGACTGGAGCCTTTTCCAGGGTGTTTTCTTGCTTCTCCCTTAATAATCTCCACTATTCCCTGAAACCCACTAACTAATCAATTTAAAAGGTGAAAAATAAATTATTAATGAACTCTCACCATTTGGTTTGACTTTATTTGTCAAGATATTCCAACATTCCAAAGCTCTAGAAGGTTAAGTGGTGCAGTAGGTAGTGCTGTTTCCTCACAGCAAGAACGACCCGGGTTTGATCCCTGTGTGGGGTGAGCCGGGAAATTTCTCTGTGGAGTTTGCATGTTCCTCCCATGTTTGTTTGGGTTTTTGGCTTTCGGCTTCCTACCTTGTGTGGATGTAGTGGAAAATAGTGAATGGCTAATGGCGTTAATCATATGTATTGCCAGGATCACATCAGAGGTTAGCAATGTTGTTCTCTTGAGTATTATTTTATCTCATGCCACTTCATGAAGCACCTGTAAAGAAAGTGATCAGGAAGTACAGTAACAGGAATATACTGTATGTAGAAACGGGTAAAAATAATAAACTTTTGTGACATTGTGAGGATGGCATTTAACTCCAATGGTTTTTAACTATACAGATTAGTTATACAAACAGATGGACAAAGACACCCTGAGAGAGAAATGGACATGTAGACAACAGAGACTACTAGTGTGCTTGTTCACACTGCCACTCAGGTACACTGAGAATGTCCATTTCAGTGTAAACAGGATGTTACTTCTCACAATTTCATGTTACTTATTTCTTAAATAATAGCTTGCCTCTCGGGCAAGTAAACAGTGGTAGCATTTGTAGAAGTCAGAATTTAACCACATAACGGCTGCTGGAAAAGACAACATGGTCGGCAATGCTTGTCATTTATTTAATATCTATGTTTTATTCACCACTGATTGTCAAGGTTGATTCTGTATGTTTTCTTGCTGAAAATGGTCACATGATAGAGTGTGATGAATCAGTAAAGAATGTTGTGACTGGTAAGCTCTTATATGTCCTTAGTGCTTAAAGCAGGAGGTTCTGCCTGTACACACCACCATGTTTTTAAATGTAAAATGAATCTTGCTGCATTTACAGTGTAAAAGTTTCAAACTTTGAAATAGTATAGAGGCCATGCACAAACAGCAAAGGTTATTAGTCTTAAAATATAAAACATGCAGTTACTGTTTATGCAGCTTTACACAGAACTCTCTTTGTACCACGTCACCTTATGTAATTCTGATTAGCCTGCTCTCTGTGTATTAATTACATTGCCATCAGAGTGTGTGTGTGCGTGTGGTTGGTTTTCCTGGATGGTTTTGGTAAGCCAGCGGCAGGCAAACATTCCTTTCATCTTACAGTTACCTCCCCATCCCCCTAACCACACTAACTCTGTGTGAAAATCTTAAGCTTTAACACAAGATCAGAAAAATACTTGAATGGGTGTTAATATTCTTATGTCTTTCATCTCCATATTTACACACACTCTGTAAAGATATGACAGAAATACTGTATGAACGATGTTGTGTTTTGTATTTGCTAAATGTTATGCAGATATTTCACTGCAGATGAGAAACTGTCTGCAGTTAAATTGTTATGCTTATCTGAGGCAACTGATTAGTATGACACTTTGTTCCTTACTATGGACAGGAATTGCAGGACTAAAACATTCCAGACTTGCCCAAAACCTCAGTCTGATTACATATCTGCACATCAGTAGCCTGAAAACATTCCAATGGTTTCAGTTACACAAACCACCCCCATCTAGCAAGTATGTAGAGATATGTGTACTTCAGTCCTTCTCAGCTCTTCGTTGGAAAACATTGCTTATTTTGTTTTTAAACCATATTTAATTATTTTTCTTACATTTCAGGCAGTGTTGTCAAGTGTTTTATGAATACAGTCCAGGAAACTCTGAGGTGAGCACATTCTTTATTTATTTCCATTCTCAATGGGCAAATAAAATGTCCAGGGTGCTGCCCAGACCTATTTTTTTTTTTTTGTGCCTAGGCATTACTAGGAAAAAAGTGGTAGCTAACATAAAGTAGTAGCATTAGCACCTCACAAATACAAGCCAGTAAGTTTAATGTTATAAATAGGTTGTCAGTATGTGAATATAGGTGTCTGTGATGGACTGTTGTCCCATCCAGGTGTTCTCGGTATAGACTCTAGCATAAGATATTCGGAACAGGATAAAATACCTAAGATACAAGTATGTTTTTTTTTTTTTTTTAAATAACGTTGTCTTTCATCTTGCCCATCTACAGTAGCTTCTTGATCTTTGTTGACTGTTGCTGTTGATGAGCTCTGTAGGTGTAGTTCATCCCACTTGTTTAACATGAGATGCTTTTCTGATTACCATGTTTGTAAAGAAGTGGTTAAGTTACCTGACTCTTGTATGAGTTTTTTAGCCTTAATATTGACACAGTGTCCATACTGTGTTAAGAGTCATATTACATTCATTTCTTCATTCTAATGTTTGAGTATTACTTAAAGCTCTTGACATACATCTTCACATTGTCAAGATTACAAGGTGCACTATTATAGTGCTTAATGCTGCTAGTGTTGTAAGGACTAGTAAACCCTTCTACTGCCACATGCAGTATAGACCATTTGAACTAGTGATTGACGCCATAAGTTATCCAAGAAAATTAATTGTTACCATGATCAATTCCATTAAAGTGTAAATTTTCTCCCCATTTCCTTTTGCAAATATAGCAGCTTCAGACATCTTTAGCTTCATTTTATTTAAATGTCTTGTCCAATAACCAGCAGTTTTTGTTTTTTGTTGGTTTACTGGCACATACCTGAATTTAATTTATTGTCAAATTTGCAATATGTACAGATGTACACAGAATGAGATGTTTCTCTCAAACCTACACAACATGAAAATGACACATAAACTGACAAAAACACTGGACTATCAGGAAAAAGAGAGGCCGCTGCGTATGCACATGCCGCCTTCATAGAAAAGAATACAGTACGTAGAAAAAATATATACATGGGGGTGGCAAAAAATATCCTGCAACTCACAGTTCCTGAGGGAATAACTGTAAGAAGCAGTAGGGGGCAAAAACATCCCCGCACAAGAAACAGCACATTAAAATATCACACAACAATGAGACTAGACATACCACAGGGTAAGGTGTAGGGAAGTGGGATAAAGTCACTCTGTGCGACAAAAAAGCATTGAAGACCCTGGGAAGAGAGACACTATCTCCACTCTACCCTGTCTGGAGGATTTTGTTTTCGCGGCAGCCTTATAGGACTGTAGCCGGTTCAGTGTAGCCAAAACATAAATTAAGCCTACTTTCTTAAGAGGATACATTTTTACAATCTCCAGTCATCCATATCCAGCATCCATATCTCTATTTTGTCCAATATTATCCGTTACAGTCTTCCAGACGTTCAATCTGTTTGAGCAGAGATATGATGTTGTCCGTGTTCCGATTCAAAGCCAAAATTTGAGTGCTGACAACTTTGCCCAATTATGTCAGGCTGATTCAGAGGGGCTCAGACAGCTGTACCTTTTAGTTTAGTTTCTCGATAGATCAGGGCAATGTCTTATTCAATCAGCATAATGTCTGTGCTCATGATTTTGAATAAATAGATGTCCTCCACAAAAAGAGTCGCCAGGCACCTGACCTGCCAATTCTCTCACGAGTTCCTCATGTAGCCAGCTGCAAACATTCCACCAGGACAGGCTAATTTCCTCGAAGCCAGACTATTAGTTGAGGAAAAAGTGGAGAAATCTCGGAGTAGTAGTAGACTAGACAATACAGGCGAAGCGTAGCAGGAGATTAGAAAAAAATGCGATCGCCTTTCTCAGGAGCAGGATTGTACAAGGCACAGGCCACATGTTTTTGGTAAAATAAGACAATGGAAAGTCATTATCAAACCTTAGTATTATAATGAATTGTCTGTTCCACAGCCAGCTTTGCGAATTTGTGGTCTTTTGTCCTGATGGAACGCCAGATTGTGTCTGTTTCACCTGTGGTTTGAGGTTGAGTCAAATAATTTTTCCTTTGTTGTATAGAAGCGTTACTTCAGGGGGTCATGTGATCAGCTGCAAGGTGTAGTCCAGCATAGAGCAGGGCCTTTTTTTCTCTGTCAACCTCTTAGTTCATAGTTAACTTGCTTGGCTGTAAATGTTAATTATGTTGTTCTAGCAATTTGTGCTTTATGTTAAACCTGTGCATTGGTGGTTCTTGTTTTACTTTGATATCAGAACAATTTTCTTCTTTTCTGAGCATGACGGTTTGTGTCTGGCAAGATAAACAAGGTTTAAACGGATGGTTGGCATTAGGTGCTGAAAAAATTAATGCTAACTATGCTTAAAAGATACTAGAACACAGTATACCACAGTTTATGCAAGGTGAGTGTTGGCCCCTGTCCATTAATAAAGGTACCTGCAAAAAGTAATCATCAATGCTGGACCATGAAACAATCATCTGAGTGAACTGACCCATTACCTAGTGAAGACAGTTTGAGAATAAGGCAGGCTATCATTACTGCTGCTCGGAAAGCTTAGGTCATGGAACTGTGGGTGACGCACACCGCCAGATGTGCAGTCACTACCAATGGTATTCTTCAATGCCAAGTTGGGTGAGCTGTGGAATAATGGAAAACATAGAGGGTTTGAAACCCTCAGGTTGCTGATTCAATCAATACTCCAGGCAAGTAACAGTTGTGGGTAAATTGCAGTTGAGCAAGGCACCCAACCCTAATTGCTCCCTGTTCACTGCAATAGGGAGGGGTTGCACACTGCTCCTGGTAACACATGAATGGGTTCAATGCAGAGAAAAAATCCCCTATGAGGATAAACAAATGTACTGTATCAGTTATTGAAATTATGATATAGTTCTTGTTCAAAATAACAATATTGCAAGAAATGCAATGGAAAAACATTGTATGCAAGGTAGTGATTTTGGATTTCAGATTCCCTGGTCCAGTCACCCGTGTATGTTTATACATAGGTTTGCCTGAATTATTACTATTGTATTTTTCATGTTAAGAAATTGTAAAGGAAGGATGTGTTTCCTGTTACCACAATACAGCAAATGAATAAATAGGGTGTTAACATGCGTGCATGAAAGCTTTTTAATAATTGTTTCTGTAATTACACAGTACTATAACCTCTGTTTCAGTTAATATGAGTTTGTTATGCAACTTAAGGCAAATGAGTTCAGATACCCACAAGCAGTAGACTTGGTTTTCAGTAACATTTTGTGCCTTAACTTTTTAACTCGGACTAACCCTGTGTAAAACAGGTGGGAAAATGCTGTGTGATTAGTGACATAACATAAGAGAACTTTTCAGGACGACACTTATTTTTATTTTCTTTCAACTACTGCTGTAAGCTCTTTGTGGTTTTTCGAGAAGACTGTGATTATAAAACATTTTAAAGAAGGACAAAAAGCTCATTAGAAGACACGTTTTACTGGATTATAAAAAGACATAGTTGTGCTTTCTTTATTGTTTAACTGGTATTGTACACACTAACACATAGTTGTCATACGGCTTATAGATTTATCATTCCTTCCATCGCACAGTCTTCGGCATCCTAGTCTGCATTTAAAAATAATTTTACCAAGATTTAGTAGCATTATACCTACACTTGTAGTTGATTTGTACAGAAGCAGCAGACAAGTAGAGAAGTATTTGCAGCTTTATTTACATTTCTTATTTCTTTGTGGTCATTATTCTAGAAATAATTAGTAACTTAGAACCAAAATTAGTATTAGAACCAAAGCTCTAAAACAGACAATAACTTCAAAATGTAACCACAATCAATTAGTAAAGCTGAAATTTACAGACACACATTCTGTAATCCTTACTTGGGTATTTTTATTCAATATGCAGTAACTATTGTAAACATGTAGGTGCTTAATTCTTTTCAGTTTTATCACAGAACAGTCTTGTCTTTTATAAACATTATATTGTACTGAGTTAAAATCATGATGACCAACTTTGAAAAGAAATACAGGGGTTAGACAATAAAACTGAAACACCTGGTTTTAGACCACAATAATTTATTAGTATGGTGTAGGGCCTCCT
>JAOUQV010051936.1:0-17679 GCA_028565295.1 Aspidoras spilotus
GCTGCTGGGTTTTAAGTAATGTAAAATAACGAAGGCTGCTGGGTTTTAAGTAATGTAAAATAATGAAGGCTGCTGGGTTTTAAGTAATGTAAAATAATGAAGGCTGCTGGGTTTTAAGTAATGTAAAATAATAAGGGTTGCTGGGTTTTAAGTAATGTAAAATAATGAAGGCTGCTGGGTTTTAAGTAATGTAAAATAAAGAAGGCTGTTGGGTTTTAAGTAATGTAAAATAAAGAAGGCTGTTGGGTTTTAAGTAATGTAAAATAATGAAGGCTGCTGGGTTTTAAAGAATGTAAAATAATCAAGGCTGCTGGGTTTTAAAGAATGTAAAATAATCAAGGCTGCTGGGTTTTGTTCTATAATATGGATTTATTAAAAATAGTGTTAGACAGATTCCTTCAAAAATAAGGAATAATGTTCTACATAAAATAAAACATTAACTATTAAATCTAGTAAGCAGTAATAAAATGAAGGATATTGGCATTTAAGTATCTGTAGTATAGTACTTTACAATATTGTCAAATATTAATATTATTTGAAATGTGGTTGATCTTACATTCTTTACTGTTTTGATAACATTTTAATATCAGTTCTTCTTTGGAAAATCTGAAATCATTCTGTTTTGAATGAATAATTCATAAAAATAAACCTCTCCAACACATTTATTTATATAGATGATGAAAATGAAATTAAAGCCACATTTCTAGGTCCTCTAATGGGATCAGCTGATCATTTTACTGGACTGTCAGTTTACATTAACACCTAATGGATAAATTTCCCACATGACGTGCAACTTATGATAGGAAATCACTTAAAAATTAAGAGAAGATTATTACAATAGAAAGGCGAAACTCAGGCTGTGGCCTCACATCAAATAGATACTGGGTTTTATAAGGATTTTTCTTTGTGGAGTTTGCAAGTTCTGCCTGTGTTTACGTGGCTTTCTCCGCGTGCTCCGGTTTCCTCCCGCATTCCAAAGACCTGCGTGATTTCTCTAAATTGCTCGTTAGTGTGTGTGATTGTGTATGCCCTAGAATGAATTGGAGCCCTGTATAGGGTTGTTCCTGCCCTTGCGCCCAGAGTTGCTGGGTGGGAAACGGCTTCCCTGTGACCCTAAAAACTAGTATAAAGCAAGTATAGAAAATAATTGAATAATACAATAGAACAGCAGCGTCACAATACCTCAGTGTCTTAATGGAAATCTTTAAAGATGTTTATCTGTATTAGAAATCTGCAATATTGTGTCGAAATATACAGTATATCAAAGTGAATGTTGTTCTGTTTGTGCCCTGGCTGCAGAGTTCCTAGCAGCAGCTGTCCATTCTCACTTTGGTGACTGTCCTGATTCCCACAGCCATTTCTGCTTCCACGGCACATGCCGATTTCTCATCCTGGAGGAGACGCCAGCGTGTGTGTGAGTGTAAAAATGCATCACGATTAAAATGTAAGGCTAGCTGTAAATTAGAATAAGACAGTATAACATATGCATTCAGCTATCTTTGTGTTGTGACAAGTGTGCATGTACAGAAAACTAAATACATACAGATGCATCTCTCTAAATAAGTATATCATTAAAAAGTTAATTTATTTCAGTAATTCTATACAAACAGTGAAAAGCATACATTATATAGATCCAGTACAAACACAGTGATCTATTTCAAGTGTTTTGTTTCCCTTATTGTTGCTGATTGTCTTACAGCCAATAAAATCCTAGCATCATTATCTCTGAAAAATAGAATATTTAACACAAAACACCTGCAAAGTCTTCCGATGTGTTTAAACTGGGCTCTTAGCCTGGTTCAGTAGGTTACACAATCATGGGGAAAACATTTGCAGTCATTGACACACTCTACAAGGACGTTATGCCACAAAAGTTATTGCTAGAGATGCTGGCTGTTTACAGAGTGTTGTATCCAAGCATATTTATAGAACGCTGCTGTTGGATTCAGTGCTTAAAGAGCCACCATACACAGACGTATCTAGAACCTGGGCAACTGTCGCATTTGTTGTATCAAGCCACTTATGACCAAGAGACAATGCCAGAAGCGTCTTACCTGGGCTAAGAAGAAAAAGAACTAGACTGTTGCTCATTGGTCCGATGTGTTGTTTTCAGATGAAAATAAATTTTGCGTTTCATTTGGAAATCAAGGTCCCAGAGTCTGGAGGAGAAGTGGAGAGGCACACAATCCAAGCTGTTTGAGGTCTAGTGTGAAGTTTCCACAACCAGTGATGGTTTGGGAAGTCAAGTTAAGTCCACTGAATTATATTAAGACCAAATTCAGTGCAGCTTTTATTGAGATGGAAATTTCATTGCCCAGCAGGACTTTGCACCTGTCCACACTGACAAAAGTACCAACACCTGGGTTAATAACAACAGTATCACTGTGCTTGATTGGCTATATGAGAGGCATCAGACCCAACAATGCAGATAAACTAAAGGCTGCTCTTAAAGCAACCTGGGCTTCCATAACATAGCAAGGCCACAGGCAGATCGCCTCCATGCCATGCTGCGCTGATGCAGCAATTATGCAAAAGGAGCCCCGGCCAAGTATTGCGTGCATTTACTGTACATACTTTTCAGTACGCAAAATATCTGCATAAAAATATTTTTTTTAGTTGATCTTACATAATATTCTAATGTTCTGAGATAATGATGTTGGGTTTTTATTGGCTGTAAGCAATAATCATCAACATTAACAGAAATAAACACTAGAAATAGATCACTGTGTTTGTAATAAATCTATATAATGTAAGTATTTCCCTGTTTGTATTGAATTACTGAAATAAATGAACTTTTTTAGATTACATAATATTCTAATTTATTGAGATGCACCTGTACTTTAGATAAATTAGCAAAACATTAAAGAATTTAGCTTAAAACATAATCCTTAAAATAATACTTTTTCTATCATATGCCAAAGCAATTCTTTGTATGTATTTCCTGAGCAAGAATTATTTGGAGTGATGATGCCTGGATTTTCCAATATAGTTAATATAATGTTTAATATTTTGCCCACTTACTGAGCTTACATAGACTGTGAGTATTAGTGTCTGCAGCTCTAATTCAATGGTGTCAGACTATGGTTGACTCATGCATAAATTCCTGTCTACAATCTTTAGTAAGCTGACTAGATTTAGACAATCGGGGCTTGTTTTGAATAAATGACTTACTGTTGACTTAATAAACAAAGATAGATTTAAATATCGTATGCATATCACTGTCATGTGCTTTAGTACAGTACAATCTTACCTCCACTTTTAAAAGACATACACTATATTTCCAAAAGTATTTGTTCACCCGTTAAAATGACCAGAATCGGGTGTTCCAATCACTTCCATAGTCACAGGTGTATAAATGCTTACCAAGACATGCTCCCAACTTTGTGAGAACAGTTTGGAGCTGGTCCCTTCCTCTTCCAACATGACTGTTCATCAGAGCGCAAAGCAAGGTCCATAAAGACATGGATGACAGAGTCTGGTGTACATGAACTTCATTGACAGACACAGATTCTTGACCTTAACCCGATAAATTAGAGCGGAGACTGAGAGCCAGGCCTTCTCGTCCAACATCAGTGTGTGACCTCACAAATGTGCTTCTGGAAGAATGGTCAACAATTCCCATAAACACACTCCTAAGAAAGCCTTCACAGAAGAGTTAAAACTGTTTTAGGGGCAAAGGGTGGACTGACTGTCATATTGTACTCTATGGATTAGCTCATATTGAGTCTAGGCAGGTGAGCGAATACTTTTGGAAATATTGGGATTATTTATATACTACATGGGTAATTTTGTCAATCAGTAATTGTGTTGTGAAGGGACACGTATTGTACTTACAAATAGTATGTGTGTCACAAAGAAAGCGACACACTTTCTTCTTCTTTATATTATTATTGTTATTAATATTCCACCTTTTTTGATATTTATCTTTGTCCTCAATTTTAGAAAAATATCAATCATGTTTACACTCTAATGGCATGTTTGGATACAGCTTTCACCTGCCCGGCCTATTTGTGTATTCTCTGATATTTTTATATCAGTTATTTTTTAGGTGCAATGGAATGAAATGGTCATTTTATTAGAAACACAGTCAGACCCTCAGGTTCAACTCAGTGAAATGTTTTAACTTCTTTTATTGCCGCATTCATTTTAATAAGAAATGAAACACTCTTGATTAAATGGCACATTTGTCTGAGACATTGACATCGTTCCAACTGCTTTGCATATTAACGACACATGGCCTCAATGTGGGCTTTTAGACACCACCATTTGTTTACCTGGACTGCCCGTTTTACCCCTTTTTATCTCCATTGATTGTAATAGAAAATTTAACATTTTTATTAAAATGGCATATTAGTTTGAGATATGGAAAGTTTTTCAACTACAGCTAGCAATAATGAAGCATGGGTTTTAAAGCATTTATACTCTCTCACACAATAAAGTTAGACAGTGACAGTGCCTAATTCAGGAAAAAAAACTCACTTTATTAGGAACATATGCTGACACTTGGGTGCAAAGGAATGAAACTCTTACTAAATCAGAAACATGCTATCACATGCACTCACTCACAAGATACACCGGCTCAAAGAACATCAAAATTTCCAGAAAAGGTGTAGAATCAATTTTCTAGCTATGGTTGCCACTTTTATTTTATTTTTTAACATTTTCTTGAATGTCTTCCCATTTACATACAAAACTTGACTCAAGTTTTAACTGTAAATGATCTGCTAATCACATACAGTACTTTTATATACTCTTTTTATAAAATAACAAGGTCAAGTCATTGTTTGGGTTTGTTTATTTTATTACTGATGAAGCTTATGATGTTATGATGATTATAAAGCAGAGAAATATAGAAATTCTAAACGTTTTACAGATGTGAATCATCAGTCTATATACAAGCCTTTACTATACAGGTAGGCCCTTTTACAGCCACAATTTGAAGAGTTGATGTTTGTCAGGAGGAACGGGTCAGTCTTGAACCACAGTAATGTAATTTGAGTGTCTGAATAATATTTTTTACTCTGTGTATTGCTAGAAAGCTAATATGAATAACATTTTATCATATGTGGAGAAAATCATTTATAGCACTGGTCTGATATAAGTTATGTGTTTTGTCTTTTTATGGGTGTAGGTGCCACCCAGGCTTCATAGGTGTGCGTTGTGAGCATGCAGATCTGCTGGCAGTGGTGGCAACCAACCAAACGCCACAGACAATGGCCACCATATTGATGCTGTGCATATTAGGAAGTGTCCTGGTTGTGCTGCTTTGTGCCATATTAAAGTATGAAATATAGTATCCTATAATATTCATCAGCTATAGACACTGCTCAAAAAAATTACAGGAACACGTTTTAATCAGAGGACCTTGCAAAGGTTCTCCAAATTCGTGCCATTTCTAGAAGCTTTGCTGTCTCTCCCAGCACATTCTTTAGAATATGGAGCAGATTCCAGGAGTCAGGCAGTTATTCTCTGAGAGCTAGACAAGGCTGCGCTTTTGTGCAAGGAGGAACCAGATGAGCACTGCCAGAGTAAATGACCTCCAGCAGGTCAAATGTGTGAATGTGTTTGACTAAACAATCACAAACATACCTCATGTTGGTGTCCTAAGTATCCGACATTCTGTAGTGGACCCTGTGCTCAATGCCCACTACTATAGCACTCTCCTGGCACCCTGTGCTTTTCACATGAGAGTAGATTTAATATGACTTAAATATTATACGTCTGGCAACATCATTCAGCGTGACTGATTTTAGTGGGGGGGTCAGTGATCGTGATGTTCTGGAAGGAGGCTAGACAGCGTCACTCTGACTACTATTAGATATTGGTATGAAATCCTTGGAATCATTGTAAGACCCTATTCTGGTGCAGTGAGTCTTTGGTTTCTTTTGGTGTATGACATGGCCTGGCCTCATGTGGTGAGTGTAAGCAGGCACTGCCAGTTTGTACTTAAGAATTCCCAGGAGCTTAGTGATGCCCTGGTCCAGATCTGGGAGGAGATCCCTCTTCACAGGATTCGTAGTCTTATTATGAGCTTGCCCTTACATTATCAGGTATTGTCTCTAGAGAGATCTGATTTTCTGTTTTTCCATGTGTTCCTGTTAATTTTTAGAGCACCATATTTTAGACAGTGTAAATGCTAATACAGTGGCAATAAAAAGTATATGAACTCTATGGAATGACCCGTTTCTCTAAATTTTATTGGTCTTACAATGTGATCTGATCTACATCTAAATCCCAAGTATAGACAAAAACAATGCGCTTAACCTGATACCTCTCAAAAAAGTAATCGAACCCTTGGATTTAATAACTGGTTGAACCTTCTTTGTGGGCAACATTCATGAATTTTGTACCATTCTAACAGAACTGCTACAGCTCAGTCATATTCTTAGGACGTCAATTCGATTCAGGTCCTGACACCGTCGGTTCAATGTATACATGTTGGTATGCAGTGCCCTTTTTATGCCATAAGTAGTGCTGCAGGTTTTTCATGAACAATTCAATTTTAGTTTCATAAGTCCACAAAACATTTACCCAGTAGCATTGTGGCGTGTCGATGTACACTTTGGCAAACTTGAGGAATGCAGGGATGTTTATTTTTGAAAAGCTCTGTGGCCTCCTTGGTTTCCTTCCATAGATACCATGTCTGTTCAGTGATTTGAGTATGGTAGGCCTATGAACAGAGATTTCAGTGATGCCCTTGAGCCTTTAGCTGATACTCTACGGTTTTTTATTTCTATTTTTTTACCTCTGAGCATACTCTTTTGTGCCTTTGATGTCAACCTCTACTTCAACGGAGAGTAGCCACAGTATCACAATCATCACTATTTGTAAACAATTGGTATAAATGCAGACTGGTTAATATCTAATGTCTTGGAAACCCTTTGACAATTTGCAATTTTATGCAAATCAGCAATTCTTTATCATAGGTCTTCAGAGATCAATTTTTGTTTTATCTGCATGTTTCACATTAGCAGATGCTTGACCTTAAAGTGTCTTTTATAAGTCAAAGTAGCTCTACACCTTGCTCCAATATTGTCTCAGTGATTGGACTTTAATTAGCTTTGTTGAAATCATTAGCATAAGGGTTCACTTACTATTTCGACAAGCACTGTGCATATGGATGGACGTGTCCAGTAAAGACATGAAATATTATAATTGGGTGGTATTAGGTTAAGCATATTGTGTTTGTCTGTACTTGGACTTGATGTAGATCAGATCACTTTATATGTCCAATTAATGCAGAAAATTGGTAATTCCAAAGGGTTCACATAGTTATTCTTTCCACTGTATACACTTCATCTACTGAATACATGAATACATAGGACCGTCTCCTGGTTGAGAATAAGTCAATCAACCTCATTATTGCAGAATATAAGAAATGATTGAAATGGGTGAAATTTTACTTCTTATATATTTCTAGCTGTTGGTGGAGAAGGTGCAGATGTAGGCAACAACCTCTACTTTCCTGTTTTCCAAGAAAACACAGTGATATCATAAAGAGCGGGACGCCCTGCTGTCACACGGAGTCGGGTATATATTTGGCACCCACTACTGATTATTATTGATTTTTTTTAAAGTGTCTAATAAACAATTTTTACTTGAACCTTTTTATTACAACCCCAATTACAATGAAACAAATAAAAACAGAGTACAAATACTTTTCAACCCATATTTAGTTGAATACACTACAAACTAAAAGATTTAATGTTCAAATGTATATATTCACTCATTTTAAATGTTATGCCTGAAAAACTATCTATAAGTGTTGGGAAAGAGGCATTTTTACCACTGTGTTACAACACTTTTCCTTTTAACAACACTCAATAAGTATTTGGGAATTGATGGCACTAATTTCTGAAGCTTTGTACGTGGAATTCTTACCCATTCCTGCTTAATGTACAAATCTCTTTGCTCAACAGTCTGGACTCTCTATTGTTGTATTGTGCATTACAAAATGTGCTATGCAAAACTATTGAAGACAGGTCTGGACTGCAGGTAGGTCAGTCAAGTACACTTTTACTACGAAGCCACGTTGTAACACATTTAGAATGTGGCTTGGCATTGTCTTGCTGAAATAAGCAGGGACATCACTGAAAAAGACAATGATTAGATGGCAGCATATGTTGTTTCAAAAACTCTATGTACCTTTCAGCGTTAATGGTGTTTTCACATATTTGCAATTTACCCATGCCATGGGCAATAATGCACCCCATACCATCAGAGATGCTGGCTTTTAAACTTTGCACTGATAACAATCTGGACAGTCCTTTTCTACTTTGGCCTGGAGGACATGTCCATGGTTTCCAAAACAATTGAATTGAACAATTTTTACTCTGTCAGTCTATCTTGGATGTGCACGAACCCAGAGAAGCCGGTGGCATTTCTTGGAGGTATGGATGCATGGTAGTTTCAACTTGCACTTGTAGATTATCTGTCTTCACTGACGATGGTTTTCTGAAGTGTTGCTGAACCCATGTGATATCTGTTACATAATGATGTCAGCACTGCCAAAGGAATTGAGGGTCACAGGCTTTCGATGATTGTTTTCAGCTTTGCGTCTTTTTGCAGAGATTTCTCCAGATTCCATGGAATCTTTTAATGATATTATAAACCGTCGATGATGAAATCCCTAAATTCCTTGCAATTACATGTTGAAAAACTTAGTCCTTACCTGTTGGACTTTATTTGCTATTGCAGATTTTTCATGACTGAGCCTTTTGGGGATGCTCCTTTTTTATATCCAAACATGGCACTCACCTGTTTTCAGTTAACCTGTTCACATGTGGAATTTGTTGCAAGCATCAAATTCAAAATGAGTGAATATTTGCAAAAAACAAAGTTTATCTGTTTGAACATTATATATCTTGTCTTTTTAATGTATTCAATCGAATATGGGTTAAAAAGGATTTGCAAATCATCATATTCTGTTCTTATTTATCTTTTATACAATGCTTCAACTTGGGAATTGGGGCTGTATATAATGGTCAGGGGATTTGGAACGCCTTGCTGTTCACTGGTTGGCCCAACATTTTGATGAACATTTGTGGTAATTGGTTGCGCTTAACCTCAGCTATTCTAGTCAAGGCTGATTTAAAGTCTTTTCCAGTCACACAAAGCGGCATGAAAACTTTGTAATCCATGTTCCATTCACCACCGTGGATCAAGGCTAATGGGATATTTTCTAGAAAGGGTCTCATGATAAAAGCATAACAAATCTGTGTAGGAAAGTTGTGATTGATAACTCCCAATCAGGAAGTGAATATGGTTGTCCACATACAGCTATTACACATCCTGAAGTTTTTTAAACCAGATGATTTCGAAAGATTCCTATAAAAAGGGTTTGAAAACTCCAAAGTAATATACACAGCTGTCAAATTCTATGTGTAGTGCACTTACTCAGTCTGAGAAGGAAATCATTAGGCAATTGGACACAGAATTTTGGGAATTTTGTCGGATAGCTGTGGGAGCTGTGCATGCTATTAATGAACCTGACAATTAGATTTGTTAAACTGAATCACTGCACATACCGTCTCATCATGGTCATAACATTTTCAGACAGAAATATGGACAAAACTATGACCCATGCTTTGTCCCAAATACATTATTTTCTATTATGTTTGTTTGTTACTTTTGACATTAGTTTCCATTTCTCTTTAACACTAAATGTTTGTCTATTCCATCTGAAAATGTTCTTGTGCAGGTTCTTGTCCACGATCAGATTTTTAAAACGCTTCTGTATTTATTTTTCTACAGTGGTTTGAAATGGGTCCACTGTAGCACTATTGGAATATCTCTGTCCTCTATTTTTACAACTAAAGACCAATGGATTGCCACTGGATTAAATTGGTCTCCTTCAGCATGCTGGGAAACAGTCGGATGTGGAATTCAGAACTTATTTACACAGTAAACAGACACAAACTTTCATTTCCTGGACTTTCATACAAGAAGGTAAGAAGGAAAATGCCTGCACTGAAGGAGTAATGGACTAAAGCTTGCGCTCAATTGGATGTAAAAAGTAAGAATGAAATTTAGAAAGTACAAACCTAATTGCAAAAAAGTTGGGACAAGAACAAGCTGAATAGAAACAAAATGCAATAATTTACAAATGTCAAAAACTGATATTGTATTCACAATAAAACATAGACAACATGTCAAATGTCGAAAGTGAGACATTTTGAAATTTCAATGCCTAATATTGACTCATTTAAAATTTTGTGACAGCAACACATATCAAAGTTGGGACAAGGCCATGTTTACCACTGGGAGACATCCCCTTTTCCCTTTACAACAGTATGTAAACATCTGGGGACTGGGGAGACAAATTGGATTGGAATGTTAACCCATTTTTGCATGATTCTAGTTGCTCGACTGTCTTAGGTCTTTTTTTTGTCGCATCTTCCGTTTTATGACGCGCCAAATGTTTTCTATCTGGACTGCAGGCTGGCCAGTTCAGTACTCTGACCCTTCTTCTACGCAGCCATGATGCTGAAATTGATGCAGTATGTGGTTTGGCATTCTGTTGGAAAATGCATGTCTTCTCTGAAAGAGACGTCGTCTGTATGGGAGCATATGTTGCTCTGGAACCTGGATATACCTTTCAGCATTGATGGTGTCCTTCCAGATGTTTAAGCTGAACATGCAACCCCATACCATCAGAGAGGCTTCTGAACTAATAGCTGATACGTGGGTCGTCCAGTCCTTTTTAGTCTGAATGACACGGCGTCCCTGATTTCCATAAAGAACTTCAAATTTTGATTTGTCTGAACAGTTTTCCACTTAGTCCATTTTAAATGAGCCTTGGCCCAGAGAAGACATCTGCGCTTCGGGATGGCATCTTTTTTGAACTATAGAGTTATAGCTCGCCACGGCGGATGGCACAGTGAAATATGTTCACAGATATTGTTCTCTGGAAATATTTCTGAACCCATTTTGTGATTTCCGTCTAAGGGCCAGAAGATCACAGGCAGCCAGTATGGTTTTTCCGGCCTTGACCCTTCGCACAGAGATTCTCTGATATTACACACTGTAGATGATGATGATATGTTCAAACTCTTTGCAATTTTACACTGTCAAACTCCTGTCTGATATCGCTACATTATTGCTGACGCAGAATTAGGGGGATTGGTGATCCTCTTCCCATCTTATTTCGGAGAGCTGCTGCCAACCCAAGATGCTCTTTTTATACCCAGACATGTTAATGACATATTGGCAATTGACTTAATGAGTTGCATTTTTTGTACCTTTAACTCTTCCAGACTCTTATTGCTCTGTCCTAGCTTTTTTGAGATGTGTTGCTGTCACGAAATTTCAATTAGGCCAATATTTGGCATGACTCTCGACATTTGACATGTTGTCTATGTTCTACTGTGAATACAATATCATTTTTTGACATTTGTAAATTATTGCATTCCGTTTTTATTGACAGTAATTTTTCCCACCTTTTTTTGGAATCGGGTTTGGATAAGAGCATACAAAAACCTAAAAGGATGTATATCTTTGTCCCATGACAAACAAAATGTCAAAAGTTTGGATACGTAAAGAAAGATTTTGTTTAATTGTCCAACGTTAAACGAAAATAACTATAAAATTACATGCAGAATTTAACAGCAAATCAAAGCTGTTAATGAAATCTGTGTAAAAATGTTTTGTATTATCAACACGCTTCATGTGAACGGCTAGTTTGCCTTTCAAGGGTTCCCAGGTATGGTGAGCATTTATTGGCTGTAGAGTCAAAGTTTTATATTAAAACTATTTAGTTTGCTTTTGAAACAAATTCCATTCATATGCCTTTTGGATATCTTAAGATTATCAAGAACAGTTACACGTGTCCAAACTTTTGGTGTGTGGTGTACATGAGTTTTAAACCTTTTTTTTTAAGGAGTGTAACGCAAACGTTCTAATTACAGATAAATAATCTTAGGTATCTTAAATCTTATATCATGATCATTTCGGATGATGGTATTGATTCAGAAAATGTGTACGCAGTTTCCAGAGAACATTTTAGAAAATATTAATGTATTAAATAACCATGATGTATTTAAAGATTAACAGTCAATAGCAGGCCTCTGAGGGTAATGCTTGGGTCGTGGATTCAAGAGAGTATTTCATGCGTATGTTCTTTATTATTATAATTGCACTTTAAATATTTCTATTCACAGATAACATTTAATGACATAAGTATGCATACTCCCCTCACACACATTCGAGCTTTCTCTTGCTTCGGTTCTTAAAAAATGAAGAGATCATTGCTGCAAGGTTTATGGCACTTCTAAAATCGTGAATCATGACTTGAAATGTGTATGGTTTTGGCAGTAATTGCATCAATTACTGATAGATTGATTGTGCACAAATGTGTTTACACATATTCACTTTATACATGTGAATGGCAACCACAATCAAATCTGCACACTTTCGCTGCTAATAATAAGATCTTAAAAACTAAATCTGAACCATGCTAAATGTGGCCTGGTTTTGATTATAGAACGTGTGTAGATATAATTGTGGTAACTTCACTAAATCAACTTCACACAGCACTATGTACATATAGTTAATACACATAGTCACACTCAACTTCTTGTACACATATAAACAGGATTTGATGGATTTAAGGATTGCACTAGATTAATGTACGAAGATTTTATACTCTGAACGTTTTAAACCTTGTTGAAACTTGTGTGTGTCGTCTTACTGAACCTCAGTTTTTTTTTTTTTCAATTCTCTTATGTAAATGTATTGTAACTGATAGCATGCAGATACTAGTGAAACCCTGATAATGTTGTTGCTGAACGCTCAAATTGTTCACCCAAACAAAGTATGCAAACAAAATGTCAAAACCTCATTAGCACTAGATTTACGATAGTGTAGTATTGTTAGATGACTGTTAATTGATGAGACTTCATCCAAAGAACTGACTGAGAATGAGTTAATAGCATAGAGCACTTTGAATCTTGATTTATTTACTAGAGTGGAGAAAAAAAGCCTGGGAGAAAATGGAAATGTAATATTTTATTCACATGCAGGAAATTAAATGAATGTTGTGGTACGGTAGTTGCAAGCAAATCAGTACTAAGTGTGCAGTATACGTTATATTTGAGGCTCTAAATCCATTACTGGTTTACTTTGATGCATTATATTTTCAGAAATGTTTTTAATGCTGTAAACTGGACTTCTATAATACGCAAATATAAACTAGCAACATGCATGATTGTTGAAACCTTAATCCAGTACTCCACATAGCAACTGGTCCTGGGTAACTGTGCTTGAACCTTATTGATTGATTGTAGGCATTTAGATTTGTGATAGTGCAATAATATTTAAATAATATTTAAATGTTCATCTATGTTTCTGTGTTCTGTTTATGCATATATTTTCACTTAAAATGTTAAAATGCAGAAAGAATTGGTGTCTCTGTGATGATTTTTTTAGTCACACACACACACACACAAAGTGAATTGAAGGGATTTTGCACAGAAGTTTATGATGCCTTCAAGTTGATGTGCAGGACTATTTAGAAATGTTAAGTTGCATTTGTTGAAGCATATGAGGGTCACAACAATGGACACTCACCAATGCAGGGTTTTTTAAAAACCCTAAGCTTCACTGCTGTGTCCAACCAGCAAAAGCCACACTAACACACCTGCCACATCTGGGTCACTCTGTACGTCTCGACCATGAGCATATTCAAGAACATATTCTCCACATAATTAGACCGCCACCAGGCTGGAACACTGGTACAACATTGGCTTGTATTTTGCTCATACATTTTGACCCAAAGCAGTAGAAATAGAGACTTACAGTATCAGGCTAGGAATCATTTTCCAGTCTTCATTTGTCCAATTTTGGTGAGCCTGTGTGAATTCTCTCTGCTGTAACAGTTGGTTATTTGGGTTCCTGTCGCTTTCCATTCTTCCTATATATCTGCATATATTGAATGATTAAACAATTATTAGCCAATAAACATTTACATTTATTTTTTACTTGATTATTATTTATTTTTACAGATCATCAAAAGACTATTATCACCGACTATTACACAGCTTTCTCTTGGAGTAATTTTTGTAGTTTGACCACTCCTGGGGAGGTAACAGTGCTCTTGAATTTCCACCATTTGTACACAATCTGTCCGACAACAATGGTGGAGTCCAAATTCTTTATAACCTTTTCAGCCTGATGACCATCAACAAATCTTTTTCCTCAGAAATGTACTTCATTCCTGCCATGATACACTTCCACAAATGTGAAGAGCAGACTTCCATAGATCCTTTAGATTCTGTAAATGTAATGGTGCCAACCTACACGATTGTCATCCTATCAAAAACACCTGACTCTAACTTTGCCTACAGATTAACTGCTAATCCTAGAAGTTCGCATACTTTTGCCACTCACAAATATGTAAACATTTTGCTCAATAAATCATTCAGCTGGGCTCTCTTTATACACTTTTAAGACTTGAGTAAAAATCTGATGTTTTAGTTCATATTTATGCAGAAAAAATAGAAAATTCTCAAACTTTCAAGCACCACTGTAATAAATGTAATGTGTCAACACAATTTGAATTAACTAATCTAAGAAATACAGCAGATATTAAGCTACATAAACAATTTTAATCAGCTTCTTGTAATAGTCGAGCTGGTAGTTCATGTAGGCTCTGTAGTAGATGGTTTGGTGGAACATCAAGATTTTTCTGGAGTCCATGCCGATCTAGCAGATAACCACAAATACCTAATGATCGAGAGGTGAGGTAATCATTTATGTAGTGGTCCCCAACATGCACCACTTGTTTGGCTGGCACCCCAGACTTTTTCAGGGCCTGCTCAAAAATATCTGGATCTGGTTTGGCCACAGCTGCCTCTTCTGAATTCAGGATAAATGAAAAATGGTTTCGGAGATCACATCCTTGAAGGACGTCTTCTAGGCGACTGTCAAAATTGGATACCACTCCGTGCTTCAATCCAAGTGCACTGCAGGATGTTAGGGTGGATTTGGAGTCCTGAAAGACCTAAAGACAAACTCAAATAAGATTAGCAGGTTTTGGTCAAGGTATGATCTCTTAATGCACTGTATTTACAAACTTCATTTCCAGTAAGTAATTACACATAAATACATTGTTAGTTTAGAAGCATTTATAAATGTGTAGTACAAATCACAGGTAGATTTTCTAGGTTTATTTGAAAGTCTCCTTTAATGTAGTTTAAAAAGACCTCCAGCATGGATTCTAGATTCAAGGCTATGTGCATTGCATTGAGAAGATATTTGTCTTGAGCCTATAAACGTATGCAATCCTCTGTAGAATCTGGATATTTTTAGAAATATAAAAAGTAATAGAATGTGATGCCTACATTCCGCTCACAGTTGGGACAGAGAAAAGCATAACATGTTCATAAATATAGGGCAGGGATAATATTTAACTTCTCAAATGTAGTAAAACATCATTGGGAAGCAGGTAATGGGCAAACTCTTACCTCCCAGTTTTCTGAAGAATAAAAATTATTGTAAAGATTGTCAGCAAGTGTGTCCAGCAGTGCAGGGTTCTGCACCCCACATTGGATAAAGGTACTTTTAACCAATCCCGACCACCATAGCTGGCCATTCATGCCCTTAGTGACCCCATAGTTTGGGTATTGGCGTGAGTGTTGCTGGTAAGCTTCCCTGAATGCAGACTCAATCTGCATGGCTGGTAAATTCAGTCCAAAACGCCTGGCCTCATTAAGGTACTGCTGTCCCACTGAGCAACGCACCTTCAGTAGAGTGTCCTTTATGTCCCAAAAAACCCAACGCACTACTCCCTGCATGGTCCTGAAAAACAGAATATATATTTTTAATATAATATAAGTACTTAATATATTTAGACAAATGTGGTGATATAAACTCTGGCAATACTCACTATAGCAGCATAATTAAAGAGAGTAAAAGAAGGTTGATGGCTACCTCGGACATAAAGCAATCATCATCAAACCTAAGTTTACACATGAGAGTGGGAGAGACAGCAACCAAATGTCTCGGTTTATAAAACACTAATGCCCAGCAAGTCTCCAGATCTAAACCTGCGACCCAATGCTCGCATTTTGCAACCGGGAGCGAGCACAAGTATATTCTAGACATACATACTCGCGCACATCCAATTAGTAGCTTATACAGTAAGTGGAAAGCACAAATATTTTGAAATATGTGGCTGCATATGGCTATCCAGTGTTGGTGAGGGAATGGAAGATGTAAGCATAGATATCTATGGCTGTGAGTGAGAGGGGAGGGTCCTGGAGTAGATCTTATAGCCTACTTTGCAAAGAGTGTAAGAATGCATGTTAAACAATGGCGGCAGATAAATGCATGGTTTAGTGGCTGAGCAAACAATCTGTTTTTTCTGCAAACTCTGCCTTGTGGGTTATAGCCAGATACTTTTCTACCTGAGGATGTGGCATGTCCTGACTCGGTTATGGTGAAAAAATCCTCATAAAGCGGTTGTTAATTCAATTCGGTTTTATCTATATAGCACTTTTACAATGGAACATTTTTATAAAGCAGCTTTTATAATTTTATTTTAGCAGAAATTATATACAGGTGCAGCTCAATAAATTAGAATCATTATATAAAACCAACTGAAAAAATTATTTTAATGCAGATATTTTGTCCTACTGAAAATCTATGTTCAGTAAATACACTCAATAGTTGGTCGGGGCTCCTTTTGCACAAAAATGTCTGCATCTGTGAAGTGTTATGGAAGCCCAGATTGGTTGATTATGAACCTTCAGTTCTTCTGCATTGTTGGGTCTGGTGCCGCTCATCTTCCTTTTGACAATACCCTTTAGCTTCTCTTTGGGGTTTAGGTCTGGCGAGTTTTCTGGCCAATAAAGCACAGTGATACTGTGGTTATTAAACCATGTATTAGTGATTTTGTCAGTGTGGACAGGTGCCAATTGCTGCTGGACAATGACATTTCCATCTTCAAAAAGCTTGTCGGCAGAGGGAAGTATGAAGCGCTCTAATATTTCCTGGTAGATGACTGCGCTTACTTTGGTCTTGATATAACACAGTGGACATACACTAGCTGATGACTTCCCAAATTTGTGGAAATTTCATACTAGACCTCAAACACCTCTCCAATCTTCCTCCAGACTCTGGGACCTTGATTTCCAAATTAAAAGCAACAATTACTGAAAATGTTATCTGAAAACAACACACTGGACCAATGTGCAACAGTCCAGTTATTTTTCTCCTTGGCCCAGGTAAGACGCTTCTGGCGATGTTATCTGAAAACAACACACTGGACCAATGAGCAACAGTCCAGTTATTTTACTCCTTGGCCCAGGTAAGACGCTTCTGGCGTTGTCTCTTGGTCATGAGCGGCTTGATACAAGGAATGTGACAGTTGTAGCCCATGTCCTGGATTAATCTGTGTGTGGTGGCTCTTGTAGCACTGACTCCAGCAGCAGTCCACTCCTTGTGAATCTCCCCCAAATATTTAAAAGGCCTTTTCTTGAGAATTCTTTCAAAGCTGCGGTTATGTGGGTATGATTGTGTATCCTACTGAACCAGACTAAGGGATGTGGTAGAAATTAATTTTGTACCTTTATCAAGTGACAGTTTTTAGTTTTTATTAAGTATGAGAATTGAATAAGCAGTGTCTGCTCAGTACTTTTCCACAAGCAAGCAGTGTTTTTAGTGCATGACCTCGTGTGTCCT
>JAOUQV010052435.1:8747-21121 GCA_028565295.1 Aspidoras spilotus
CTTTGCACATACATTCCCGGTTGTTTTGATATGTGACCCATGCTATCCCTCTTTAACTGTAGGAGGAGAAATGCATGTTCATGTGGGTGAAATAATAATAATAATTATAATAATAATAATAATATTAGTAAATGAAAGAACAATATGTGTGTTCTTTTAGAAACTGTGATGTGTATTGCCCCGATGCATTTAATTAGCAAATAGGTTTAACACAAACAATAGCATTATCAGTTAGCCTTATCACACATGTTAGCATTAGTTGTTAGAAATAGCCATTGGCATTACTGTTATTATTAGCAGTTATCATATGCAGTTAGAATTAACACCAATATTAGCATTAGCAAATATACATTACCAATAACAGTTAGCATTAGCAATTAGGATTAGCAATTAGTATTAACAGCAAGATTAGCAATCAGCATTAGCAAATAGAAATTACCATTAGCAGTTAGCATTAGCAATTAGCATTGTTACAAATATTAGCATTTGTTGTTAGCAATTGCTGTAAGCATTAGAAATTAGAATCAGTGGCTAGCATTAACTATTAGCATTAGCAATTATTGTGAGCACCTAGAATAAAAACCAACATTAGCAATTAGATAACAGAAATTACCATTAGCAATTAGCATTGTGACATAAGTTAGCATTAGCTGTTAGCATTTGCAGTTAGCATTAACAATTAGTATAAAAAAATAGCATTAGCAATTAGCATTAACAGTAATATACAAAAGTACCATATTAGTAATTAGCATAAGCAGTTACTAATGGCAATTAACTGTAGCAGTCAACATTAGTGGTAAGCGTTAGCAATTAGCATTAACAGCAACATTAGCAATACAGGTGCTGGTCATAAAATCATTCATCATGAAAAAGTTTATTTATTTCCATAATTCCATTTATAAAGTGAAACATGTATACTATACCCATTCATTTGACACAGACTCATATATTTCAAGTGTTTATTTCATTTGATTTGATGATTATAACTGACAGCTAATAAAAAACCCAAATTCAGTATCTCAAAAAAGTAGAATATTCTTTTAGACTAATACAAAAAAAAGGTTCACTCAATACTTAGTTTGGGGATTCTTTTGCACAGATTATTGCAGCAATGCGGCGTGGCATAAAGTCGATCAGTCTGTGTCACTGATTAGGTGTTATGAGAGCCAAGGTTGCTCTGACCTTCAGCTGTTCTGCATTGTTGGGTCTGGCTTATCACATCTTCTTCACAGTACCCCATAGATTTTCTATAGTTTTAAGGTCAGGGATGCCATGGTCCTTAAACCAGGTACTTGTAGATTTGGCACTGTGTGCAACTGGAGTCAGTGCTTCAAGAACCACCAAGAACAGACATACGCAAGACATGGGTTTTAACTGTCGCATTCCGTGTCAAGCCACAAAAGAAAGCGTCAGAAGCATGGTTAGGACTGCTACTGAATGGTGTAACGTTAAGCTCTCTGATGAAAGTAAAGTTTGCATTTCCTTTAAAAATCAAGGTCCCAGAGTCTAGAGGAAGAGAGGAGGGGAACAGAATCCATATCACTTGAGGTCTAGTTTAAAGTTCACTTGAACTTGAGGTCTAGTTTAAAGTTATCAAAGTCAGTGATGGTTTGGGGAGCCATGTCATGTGCTGGTGTTGGTCCAAAGTGTTTTCTGAGGTCCAAGGTTAACGCAGCCGTCTACCAGGAAGTTTTAGCACACCTCATGCTTCCCATGCTGCTGACCAACTTTTGAGAGATGCTGATTTCATTTTCCAACAGTACTTGGCATCTGCACACAGTACCAAAGCTACAAGTACCTGGATTAAGGACCATGGTATCCCTGTTCTTAACTGTCCAGCAAACTCACCAGACCCCATTGGAAATCAATGGGGTATTGTGAAGAAGATGTAATACAACCAGACCCAACAATGCAGTACCCAGATGCAGGCCACTATCGGAGCAACCTTGGCTCTCATAACACCTAAGCAGTGATCTCCCTCTGGCACACCTTGGGGAAATCTTGGGCTTTGTTTTGATGTAAAATTTGTGTAGACTGATGACAAACTTTATGATAGTTTAGAAAATAGGAAGTGATAATCTCACTGATAATATTTCTGAAATTTAATATTGTGGTCTATGTAAACATTGTGGCTTGATAAGGAATTTGTCAATGAGATTCTTAACATCCTCATAGAGAAGACCCGTATCTAAGTTTTAAAGTTCAAATAGATTTTCTAGATAAATCTATAAGAATTTTATGCCACAGAGAATATATATATATTTTTATTTATTCCAAAGACTGACTTCTGTTAGAGTGGCTTTAATCTTTTTAACATTGTAAGTATAGGAGTGATCTTTGAAGAGGGATACACAGAGAATGGAAAGTGCAGTCAGGCTGTAATTTGACATTTGTCAATTTGTCAGGCTGCTATCGGGTCAGAGTATTACAAATCTCGTGTTTGTGGCTCAAAAATTGACTAAGTTACAGAAGTGTAAAATCGGCGCAATGTTAAATTGATTAGAGATATCTCTTATCTTTGAACACACACACTTTGCACATACATTCACAGCCATTTTAGTATTCGACTTGTGTGATCCCTCATTAACTGTAGAAGGAGAAACACACGTTTAAGTGTGTGGACTAATAATAATAAAAAAAAAAATGATATTAATAAATAAATTAAAGAACAATGTGTTTTTGCAACACACATAATAATAATAATAATAATTAAAAGAACAATGTGTGTGTTTGCAACACATAATAATAATAATATTTTGAGGAAAAATATGGTGTTGCAAAAATACATAGACGTTCAAGTAATATAATTAATTATTAAAACTAAAGAAAATATTTTTTAAGCTTTTGTCAGACATTAAGATATTTGAAATTCAGACACTTCTTTTAGATGTGCTTTTGATTGCTGAAGTGACATCATGGTGAAATTCAAAGAGAAAAAGTTTGTAGCAGCTTATGAGTCTGGTAAGAAATTTAAAAACATCTCAAAATATTTGAAATCAACCAGTCAACTGGAAAATAGTAACAACTGTCAACATGTCCAGGTCTGGCCATCCAAGCAAGTTCACCCCATTACAGCAGACTCTTGCTACTTTTGATACATACAGTAAGAGCCGACGCAATCGGAAAGAGAAAACAGATGTTTTACTTTAACCCTCATATGATCCACCATGAATCCTACTAGGTGTTTGAGGAACATGTGAGACCATCTGTAAAAAAATTAAAACTGAAGCAAAACACAACATGACAATTACACAAGATATACCAGTAAATTCACTAAGGACTGTCCTGGAATGGCTAATCAAAGTCCAGATCTTAATCCTATTGAGATGCTGTGGCGTGACCTAAAATGGATAATATATGAAAAAAACCCTCAAGATGAAAGAAATCTTAGGCAAACTTTTCTCTTACCGATTTCAGAAACTGGTAGATTGTTAGAAGTGTTTCAGTGAACTTAGCTCAGCCAAGGGGGATAACACTTACATTAGGGGTAGGGTGTCCTAACTTTATTTTTCAGAATATTCATTTTTGTTTACCAGCAAATAAATCACTTTATCTAGAGATAAAAAATAAAAACAAGATTAGACATCGTTATGTGAAAATTACACATACAGCTGCGTCTCAATAAATTAGAATTATTAAAAAGTTTATTTATTTCAGTAAGTCAATACAAAAAGTGAAATGCAAACATTATATAGATTCATAACAAACACAGTGATCTGTTTCAAATGTTTATTTCTGTTTCTATTATTTCTTACAGCAAATGAAAACCCAAAAACATTATCTCAGAAAATTAGAGCATTATTTAAGACCAACTAAAAAAAATATCTTAATGCAGATATTTTGGCCTACTGAAAAATATGTGAAGTAAATGCCCTCAATACCTTGCCTGGGCCCCTTATGCAAGAATTGCTGCATCTATGTGGCATGGCATGGAGACGATATGCCTGTGGCACTGCTGAGGTGTTATGGAAGCCCAGGTTGTTTAATAGCAGTGGTACTCAAGTAATATGGAATTGAGTGATACTGTGGTTATTGAACCAGGTATTGGTACATTTGTCAGTGTGGACAGGTGCCAAGTCCTGCTGGACAATGAAATTTCAAAAAAATCTCCAAAAAGCTTGTCGCCAGTGGGAAGCATTAAGTGCTCTAAAATTTCCTGTTAGACAGCTGTGCTGACTTGATAAAACGCAGGTCTTGATATAACACAGTGGACCTACACTAGCAGATGACATGACTCCCTAAACCATCCCTGATTGTGGAAACGTCACACTAGACCTTAAGCAGCTTGGATTGTGTGCCTCTCCACACTTTTTTCTCAGACTTTTTTTATTTTTTTTGGGACCTTAACCAAAATTTACTTTCATCTGAAAACAACACATTGGACCAATAAGCAACAGATCCAGTTTATTTTCTCCTCGGACTAGTAAAGACGGTTCTGGTAAGCCTTTTCTTGACGGTCCTTTCAAGGCTGGGGTTATCCCGGTTGCATGTGCACCTTTTTCTACCACTAACTTTCCATTAATATGCTTGGATACAGCACTCTGTGAACAGCCAGCTTCTTTATCAACAACATTTGTGGCAGAATGTGTCAATGACTGCCAGTGTCTTTCCAATGATTGTGTAACCTACTAAATCAGACTAAGTGACCGTTTTAAACACGTAGGAAGACTATGCAGGTGTTTTGTGTTATATATTCAAATTTTCTAGATAATCATTTTAGGTTTTCATTGGTTGTAAAACATAATCATAAACAGTAACGTAAATAAACACTTGAAATAGATCACTGTGTTTGTAATGAATCCGTAATGTATGCATCTGACTGTATTAAATTACTGAAATAAATTAACTTTTTGATGATATTCTACTTTACTGAAATGCACCTGTATATGTGCATGTGTGTCAAGAGAATGTATTTGAACCCTTTGGAATTACTTGGTTTTCTGCATTGACTGTTTATAAAATGTAATCTGGTCTACATCTAAGTCCAATCTACATATAATGTCCAATCTACTGTAATACAAAACTCTAAATGGTTTTGTTTTAAAATGTCTAGGTAAACTATTAATATTTCTTGATCCACCTCAGCTACTTCGATCAAAAGGTGAAGGCTGCTTGCAGGTTCCATGAATACTATAAGTTACAGTGGGTGGCAGAGCTTTCTCCAACAAAACGAGACATATATCAGTCTTAATGTTTAAGTCTAGGATCAAGATGTATTTGTTTAGTCACAAATTATGTTTATAGTTCTAGTTCCGCTTAGTAAAAAGTGCAGATCTAGAGGATCAGAGTGCTTGTTGAACTGAGGCATTTGGAAGGGATAGGAAATTTGAGGGATAGGAAGAGAAGAAGGATCCTCTAAAGTTATCTTCCTCTCATCTCAGGAAGTGTTTCATTGCCACTGGATTTCTTATTAGGAATCAAAGTAACTTATATTATGGTAATATCCCGTGTATCCTGTATTTAATATTTTTTTTGTGTACTAGATGAACTGGCATCTCTAAAGTAACCTTTATGTTTGTGAATGCATGTGTGACTGTGTGTGTGCCCTATGATGGATTGGCACCCTGACTAGTGTTGTTCCTACCCTTGCACCCAGAGTTTTTGTGTCAGCACCAGCTTGCCCATGACCCCTTGTGCATTAAGCGGAAGAAAATGTTAAACATCATTATCAGTGTCAGTGGCCATCTCAAGACATAAGCAAGGATGGATACATCCATACACAAGATTTTATACATAGTACACAATCACAAACAAAATTTGACCTCTCCAATTCACCTAGCACATCTGTTTGAGGAATTCAGAGGAATTGGAAACCAACATGAACACGAGAACATGCAAACTCCACACAGAAATTTCTTGGGTCATCCCACCTGGGTATAAAAATTACCATAACACCATAAAAAATAAAGCAAACTTTCACACACACAGATACAATGTAATACTGCATCATTTTCAACTAATAAATAATCTAATAATTTCTTCTCATTTGTTAGATTTCTGGGGTTTTTTTATATACTTTGAAATTTTAAAGAGTTTACAAATTCACCACTCTAATAAATACTTACATATGAATTATGGCTGTAGGGCTTTAATAAAGCTAAGCATCTCTGACTAGCAGTAGAAAATAATGACCATAGAAGGGCTACAGAACCCACCAGATCTTCTGGGACTAAACTAAGGGAGGAGTGAGTTAAACACAATCCTAATATGGGCTGCAGACTGACACAGGAGAGCAGTGTTCAGTAAGGTTCAACTATTTGAATAATAACCTTCAGGAATCTGACTCAAAAGTCTTTTAGCAAGCAGCTGTTCGATATGTAGAGCAATTCACAAATAAATGTAAATTTTAAAATTAGATTCAACTAGTGAGTTTGTTTCTGACAATTCATTTGTTACAAAAATGTTTCTTCAAACTGCACAAGCTGCTTTGCCTATATCACAACTGATATTCAGAGCACTCAGGAACTATTTAACTTTAGCAGGGTTGAGGCTAATGGAATGTCTGGAAATGTGTAGCCGCAGTTGTTAAGCAAGCCCATGGAGTATAAGATGACAAAAGTCATATTAATCGATTAACTTGAGATAAGGCTTTGATTTAAAAAAAATCACAATACAATATAATTATTGGCCAAATTTAATTAAAATTCCAAAACAGTATAACAAAATTATTGTACTCTTAATTTAACCAATTCAAATTATGAGCTGTTTGAAATTTCGCTTGCACAAAAGTATTAAAAAGAATTCATACTGTATCTTTATTTTTCTTACAGCAAGCGTGTTCTTCAATTTATTTATTATTTATATTATTATTATTATATATATATATACACACACATATATATATATATATATATATGTGTGTGTATATATATATATTTGTGTGCAGCGACACATATATAGTTCTTCAAATTCTTTATTATTATTATTATTATTATTATGTGACCCTAACGCACAGAGATTCATCCAGATAATCGAAATCTTTTGATGATATTATGCAATGTAGACGAAGATTCATGTTTAAACTCTTTGCAATTTTACATTATCCTTTATGATATGGCTCCACTATTTGTCGACGCAGATATAGAGGGATTAGTGATTCTTATCCCATATTTACTGCAGAGAGCCGCTGCCACTTCAAGATGTTTTTGTATACCCAGTCATGTTAATGACCAATTAGTCATCCAGCTGTTCCTTTTTTGTACCTTGAACTTTCTCAGCCTCTTATTTCTCTGTCCCATACATTTTGAGATGTGTTGCTGTCACAAGCCAATATTTGGCATGAAACTTTAAGATGTCTCACTTTTGACATGTAATATGATGTCTAAGTTCTATTGTAAAAACATTATTAGTTTTTATGGTAAATGATTGTATTCCGTTTTTATTTACCGTGTGTACTTTATCCCAACTTTTTTGGAATCAGGTTTGTAAACACTGGACCTTTTTGCTGTAAGGCAACAGTGCTTCCACACGTGCCACTGTTCAGAGAATAAAAACTTGAGACTGATGACATTCAAGCATGAAAAATGACAGTTTGTCATCTTTTTCCATCATTTATGCCATGACTGTCAATCTAAATAAAGCTGTAAACACTTTCTCCAATCACACGCAATAAGTGGTATTAGAAACACAGGCAGCTGGATTACTGTTATGCCCCGTTGTCTTATAAACACTGCACTGGCTGCCGTATTGATTATGAAATACCTTTGCTTGCTTAAAAATCAGTTAACGGTCTTGCGCCACAGTGCCTTAGTAAACTTCTAGTTTCTTATCATCCACCGTGCCCCACTTCAATCAAACTGCGCAGGCTATTTGCTGATACCTCGTTTTATGACGGCTTTAGCAGGGGGCAGATCATTCTCTTATCGAGCCCCACATCTATGGAATAGTCTTCCAGTTAGCTTTCGGGACTAAGAGACAATCTCAGTTATCAAGTCCAGGCTGAAAACGTATTTATTTACTCAAGCATATCCTTAATAGTCCCCTTTAGTTCAGGGCTCAGACCTGGAGGGTTCATGGTCATAGAGTGTTTGGTAAACTGGGATGTTTGGATGCTGTTGACTGGCCACTCTCACAAGATCACTTAGGTTTGTTGACAGATAGATAGTTGATCCTGTCTCACACTCCTTATTCTCTTTCCCTTTTTTATATTCTCCCTTTTCTCTTTTCCATCCTCTCTCTTCTCCACTCTTTCGGATGAGCTACACCAAATACAGCAGAGTAACCTGGAGATGTCAGCAACCCTGCGACCGCCGGATTCCCTCCGACTGCCCATTCACTTTATTATTATGCTACATTTGTATATATATATATATATATATTTTTTTTTTTGTTATATTAATGTTACATATTATTGTTAGTTATAGAATTATGTATTAGATGTATACAGATTGCATCACATCACCCAAATGTGGATGGGTTCCCTTATAAGTCTGGTTCCTCTCAAGGTTTCTTCCTTACTCAGGAAGGGAATTTTTCGGTGCCACCATTACCACCGGCTTGCTCATCTGGGATGAAACGTTTTCTGTAAAGCTGCTTTGGGACAATGTTCATTGTTAATAGTGCTTTTTAAATAAAATTGAATTGAATTGAAACATTTGAAAACACTGAAACAAGGAAACTGCCAATAACAGAGACACAAGAGGAGGTGGTAATGAGTTTGTCAGGTATCTGTGTTTCTGTGTCACTTCCAGACTCAATGAACGTCATCACGCATGTGCGGATACACGGAAGTATAATCCTACAGATAAGTGGACACAGCTATAAGTATTTCAGGACTATTTATGTTCGTTATTTAGTTCCGTTTGTATTCGAGGTCATGGAGGAGTATACTTAATGTTACAAAAAGGACTTTCTGTGACTGTTGTGGTTTACATTCCTTTTTTAGTTGTCACAATGGTGCCACAGGTCATAAAAGGACACGGGATGTTGTAAATAAACACAGAGATTTTATTTTTAACAGAAAGATACACAAGAATTGAAACTTATTGCATAATAAAATAAAACATTGGACATGAATAGTAAACTTAAACGTCACCATGATGTCCTTGTCATACATTTGTTTTAACTTTTAAATCTAAAATACTGCTCTTTATTTTATTTTATCTAGAGCTTTGGAAAAGAAAATATGTAAACTAGTAATTGGGAGAGGGAGGGAAAAATGGTTGAGCCAATCACCTTAATAATATTTATCATATTTTACACCATGCTTTGAGTCTGTGTTGAGGCTCCATTCCCCCCTTCAGCTCTAGATGGGTTCAGGTTTCACCCTCAAGCAACACTGTGAGCCTGATCCCTTCTCCTGACTCAGACTAAGTACTGGCTCCTGATACTGGACAAAAGGCCCCATTCTTAGAAACTATTGGCAGGATTACTGAACTAATAGGTTTGGGAGGTTGATGTTAGGTTGAGCTCCTGGTGTGAGCTACTTTGGAAAGGAATCTGTGAGGTTTCTTCTGGATTTGCCAACCCGGCACGCCACAAGCTGCCTTATCCTGTCACATGCCAGATTTACAAAAGACACATGATGAGAGAAGGACAGCTGATGCAGCTTCACGCACTAATATTTAAGTTGCGTTTTTGTTTTTTTGTGTTCCATTGCAGGATTTAGGACAGATTGTTACACTTTGCATTTAATTACAACCTTTATTCAGTAAGCAAGGTCAGCCATTAGGAAATATTTTAGAATATCGCGATAGCAACTTTTTAAATCCCCTCTAAAACTTTTACATTGCATTGATTTAAAAAAATGCTTTAAATATCAACATAATGAACAGGAGGTGTTCCATTTCCAGCCATTAAAAGATGTGTTGTTTTGAATATGGTATGTTCACAGATTCATTTCATACTATTTTATATTTGACATTGAATGGGAATAAAAAAAAACTAGTTTTTTTTTTAAACTAGCTACCTGGAAATAAAATGAATACTTGGTGGCCTACTTCAAATTTTCCTTGAAAACTACAGATTTCATTCAATGGTTTTATGAAATTTCCATTTTGCTAACAAAGATTTCATAACATGTTTGTTCTTCTCATCTACATTACTTCCTGATACTGAATTAGATTTTTTACTGGTCAGAACAGTCTATCTTCGTCTTCTACTATATGAAAGATCATTACAACAAATAAAATATACAATTTTTGTTTTGTTTTCCATATTACTGTGTAAAAACACAAATAATAGCAGGTCAACATCAATTTTAGATCCATCATATGCTATTAAATTGAGTAATTTTAACGCTAAGCCTTGCTACAATATTATGAGTTTTTGTTTTGTTTAGCTACCGATGTTATTGTTTTTTATAAACTGTATACAAGACTTCTAAATAAATACCCTCAAAATTAGTTTTAAGTAGTGTTTTAGTAGTGTTTTAAATGAAAATATTAGATATGGACAGAAATAAACATATTAGACAAATAATAATTTAAATATAATTATTCCCAAACCAGCCATTAGAGAGCACAAGACAGTGTATTCCTAGTGCCGGTCCCAATCCCCGGTAAATAGTGAGGGTTACGTCAGGAAGGGTATATGGCGTAAAACATTTGCCAAGTAATATATGCGAATTAATCAATGTTACTACATACCAGATTGTTCGAGGCCCGGGTTAACAAAGGCCGACATCAGTACGTTAGAGAACATTCCTAGAGAGGAGAGAGTGGTGATTGTTGCAGATTTCAATAGGCATGTTGGTGAAGAAAACAAAGGAGATGAGGAAGTGATAGACAAGTTTGGTGTTAAGGATAGAAACCTAGAAGGACAGGTGGTGGTAGATTTTGCAAAGAGGATGGAAATGGCTGTGGTAAACACATATTTCCAAAAGAAGGAGGAGCACAGGGTGACCTGCAAAAGTGGAGGCAGGAGCACACAGGTAGACTACATCCTGTGTAGACAAGGTTTCTTAAAAGAGATTGGAGGCTGTAAGGTAGTGGCAGGGAAGTGTGTAGCTATACAACATCGGATGTTGTTTTGCAGGATGACTCTGGTGGTTAGGTAGAGGAAGAGGGCAAATGTAGAGAAAAGGACCAAATGGTGGAAGTTGGGAAAGGAGTAATGCTGTGAAGAGTTTAGAAAAGACTTGAAAAAGGATCTGGGTGGTAGCGAAGAGCTTCCAGATGACTGGGTAGCAACAGCAATTAGACAAACAGGCAGAAAGGTACTTGGTGTGTCATCTGGACACGTGAAAAACAGCAAGGAATCTTGGTGGTGGAACAAGGAAGTGCATGAGATTATTCAGAGGAAAAGGTTGTCAAAAAAGAAATGGGTTGGGTCAAGGACTGGAAAGAGTAAGCAGGAGTATAAACGGTTTTCACTACATATTCTTGATGGGGGAGCATTTGAGATAGAATACATTTTCCTGTATTCTTAGACGGCACAGCATCACATATAGGCATGCTTCTTTAATGGATATCACATATTGGGCTCGGGTATATCTGTGGGCCAAGGTTTATAAAACTGAACTATTGCAAAGTGGAAAGCTGTTCTATGGTCAGACAAATCAAAATGTAAAGTTCTTTATGGAAATCAGGGACCCTGTGTCATTAGGACTAAAGAGGAGAAGAACAACTCAAGTTGTTATCAGTTATCAAGTTATTATTGTTCAGAAGCCTGCATCTCTATCGGTATGGGGTTGCATTAGTGTGTGTGGCATGGCCAGCTTACACATCTGAAAGGACATCATCAATACTGAAAGGTATATTCAGGATCTAGATCCCAATCAAATGATGCCTGAGAAACCTTGCATTTTCCAACATGGCAATGCCAAACCACATATTGTTTCAATTACAGCATTATGGCTGCATAGAAGAAATGTCCCGTTACTGAATTTCACCCATGAAAAACATTTGCCGCATTATAAAACGGAAGATACGGCAAATAATCAAAGACATTTGAGTAACTAGAATCCTACATTAGACAAGAATGGGTTAACATTTCTATTCATCAACTTGAGCATTGTGTCTCCTCAGTCCCCAGACGTTTACAGATTGTTGTCAAAAAAATGGGATGTCTCACAGTGGTAAACATGACCTAGTCCCAACTTTTTTGTTGTCACGTAATTTAAAATCACCTAATATTTCTCTTCAAACGATACATTTTCTCAGTTTAAACAATTTATATGTCATCTATATTCTATTCTGAATAAAATATGAAATTCTAAAACAGCCACTTCGTTGCATTCCGTTTTTATTTACGTTTTTATTTACATTTTTGTATAACAACCTACCCTGCCCCTGTCAACTGCACATCCACCATGTGAGAGAGAAAATGAAGCAGACCAATACTAAAACTATCACATAATTGATGGAATTGGTGGTATTGCATCTCTCCACATGTTACAACAATACCCAGTCTCCTAATAAAAGCTATTTTTATCC
>JAOUQV010052539.1:0-11178 GCA_028565295.1 Aspidoras spilotus
CATCCAGGAACTTGTCACATACTACTTGATGTGTACTAGGTATTAGGACATAATACATGGTGCCGTACACTAGATTTACACACTAACTAGCATGAAAATATGGGATTTCAGACACAGCCAAAAAGTTTTTTTAAACAGAACTGTATAATCAAAACACAAATGTCCTTGAATATTTTAATAATCATGAGACAAATAAAAAAATAAAACGGAACAAGGATAAATGATTTATCTGAGTGTTTGATAGAGAGTATAAGATCGTTTACATTGTTGTGTCTTCAGACGTCATTCCAATAAAAGCGTTTGATGGAATTGACTGCAAGTGGAGATTATCACAGATGTCTCTAAACATCAACAAAAAAGAAAGACAGAGTAATTTAATTTATAATTTATAATATCTATTATAAAGTATTGTCTCATTTCATTCATTTATTATCTTCCATTTAATCAACACAGGTTGCAGGTATAATCTAATTTATACAAACATGATTTTAAAAAAGTTTGGACAAAGTACGTGTTGTAAATAAAAACAGAATGCAATGATGTGGAAGTTTCAATATTCCATATTTTATTAAGAATAGAACATATATGGCATATTAAAGTTTAATTTGAGAAAATGTTTCATTTGAAGATAAAAATTAGGTGATTAAAATTTTGTGACAACAACACATCTCAAAAAAATTGTGACAAAGCCATGTTTACCAATAGTCTGTAAACATCTGGGAACTGAGGAGACAAGTTGCTCAAGTTTAGGCATATGAATGTTTACCGATTCTTGTCTAATGTAAATTTCTAGTTGCTCAACTGTCTTAGGTCTTTTTGGTCATATCTTATATTTTATGATGCACCAAAGGTTTTCTATCTGAACTGCAGGCTGGCCAGTTCAGTACCCAAACCCTTCTTATATGCAGCCACGATGCTGTAATTGATGAAGTATGTGGTTTGGCATTGTCATTTTGGAAAATGCAAGGTCTTCCCTGAAAGAGACATTATCTGGATAAGAAGATATGCTCTAGAACCTGGATATACCTTTTAGCATTGATGATGCCCTTTCAGATGTGTGAGCTGCCCATGCTACACGCACTAATGCAACTCCATACCATCAGAGATGGAGGCTTCTGAAGTAAGCGCTGATAACAACTTGGGTCGTCCTTTTTTCTTGTCTCTGATTTCCATTAGGAAATTAAAATTTTGATTCGTCTGACCACAAAATTGTTTTCCACTTTGTCACAGTCCATTTTAAATGAGCCTTGACCCAGATAAGACATCTGCACTTCTGGATCTTGTTGAGATATGGCACAGTGGCACAGTGAATTGTGTTTACAGATAATGTTTCCTAGAAATATTCCTGAGCCCATTTTGTGATTTCCAATACAGAAGCATGCCTGTATGTGATGCAGTGCCATCTACGGGCCCGAAGATCACGGGCACCCGGTCTGATTTTCTGGCCTTGATCCTTCCCGCACAGAGATTCATTCCAGATTCTCTGAAACTGTTGATGATATTATGCACTGTAGATGGGCATTGGTGATCCTCTTCCCATCTTTACTTCTAAGAGCCACTGCCACTCCAAGATGTTTTTATCATAGACAGTCATGTTTATGACCTATTGCCGATTGATCTAAAGAGTTGTAATTGTTTATAACTTTAATTTTCCAGCCTCTTATTGCCCTGTCCCAACTTCTTTTGAGATGTGTTGCAGTCACAAAATTTCAAATGAGCCAATATTTGGCATGAAATCTCAAAATGTCTCACTGTCTACATTTGATATGTTGTCTATGTTCTATTGGAAGTACAATATCAGTTTTTAAGATTTGTAGATTATTGCATTCCGTTTTTATTTACAGTTTTTGTCCTTTGTCTCAACTTTTTTGGAATCGGATTTGTGAACTATGATATATAAACTGTAATCTCCCTATCCCAGTGTTTATACTGTTGTGTGCATAACATGCACTTTAGAATATATTTGTCAGTCACTAAAATCAATTCCACATTTATATAATAATATATGATATTCTGAGAATTATACCTATATTCTATCTAATTAATCAGGTAAATTCACTGCAGTATTCTAGTAGTATTGCTCACAATCGGTTTCCCTGTTTCTCCGGTTTAGCCAGTAAAACTCATTTAAATCCTGGAGACTCACAGAACAAAATCAGCTTCCAGAGATGCGATTGATCTCAGGTCGGGAAACACGATGATCCCAGTGTTAGATATACTTCTGTAAAATAACAGATTTAACTTTAACATAATCCTCTTCACATGTCATAGCAATTGCTTAGTGAATTGCTTAGTGTGTATTTTAAAGTAATTGTAAGCAGAATTGATTATATTTTCCACTCATACATTCAGACTATAAAATCAGGTATCAGCAAATCCCAGTGGGCCAATCCACTGAGATATGTAGAACATCCATCAGACCTCTGCCCTGTGTAAAGCACTTTTGAAATTAGGTAATAATATAGGGACATTTGGCACTGAAGAACCTTAGTAGTAATTCCTGGGTAAGGCAGGATAGAGGTAATAGTCTGCTGGCTAGGGATAGCTAAGAAAAAATAGCTTAGCATTGAGCTGCAAGCATTAGTACACTTTGAGCCATGTTGTGAGTTAAGTAAGTGTTTCCGTGCTCTCTCCCAAAAAAATCACAGGCTGGCATTCCTTTTCTAACCCTGCCTGCCTTTTGGGCACTGAGCCCACTACAAGAAAAACCCTGTAGATTAAGGCAGCAGCCATTAGCTGACACGAATCTGATAAATAAGCAGATCGCAAAAGTGTACAAACTTCACCTTTCCTGTTGAGTCCAGCTAAGTACTCTGTTCCCTGTTGACTGGGAGGGCAACAGCCCTGAAAAATTCTCCATGGGTTCCAGACGAAGATTTTCTGGACCCAGAGCTAAACTGGGCACTCTGAAACAATTGGCCCATGGGCATGGCGAATTTAGGCACCCCTGGGGGTACTGTTAGTGGTGCATCAGCCCAGCAAGCGGACAGGAAATGTATTGTGATATAGTAAGATAAATGGAAGAATGTAGCACTCACAGGTATCTCAGCTTGGGCAGATTGTTGAAGGCTTGCAGATGGATGTGGACCAGACTTCGTGTGTTCTGGATCGATCTGTCGATCAAACGTAGATAAGTCCAGCAATAAATGTTATGAAGATTTATTAATAACAGAGTGGACAGTGACAATAGTGATACATTCTGGAGTAAAATTCTGATATTGCTCATCAAACATATAGATAGATAGATCTATTTCTATGGGGTTGAGGTCTGTGGACTGGCTACTCCAGGACCTTGAAATGATTTTTACGGAGCGCTGTGTTTCTGTGTAAAACAACTTTTTCATGATATTCTAATTTTATGACCAGCATCTGTAGGTATGGTGTTCTTGGGATGCAATTCTACCACCTAACAGGATGAGTTTTTAGCAAAACGTTCTATTTTGTTTTCATCTGACCACATGATATTCTCCGAATTCAATTCTGGATCATCCATATGCTCCCTGGTAAACTTCAAATGGGCCTGGACATGTACTGGCTTAAGCAGAAGGACACGCCTGGCATCCTCTTGGCATAGTGTGTTACTGATGATAGCCTTCTTACTGTGGACCGAACTCTCTTGCAGTGTTGCTGGAGCTGTTGGTGGTTCGCCATGGATATCTTGTCTGGTTACGTGTTCTGCAAACCTGTGCTCATGGACAAAGCATCACTTCTGTTGTCACATTGCCTTGCTGTATTTTCATGTTTAGCCTGTTTATGTTCAACCTTTCCTCAGTGTTATATTGCCATGCTTAAGTGTTTAAAGTTTAGACATTTTTAATGTCTATTGTGTTTCCTATTGCTTGTTGCATATCTAAAACCAAGTATATCATTAAAGTATTTAGTCAGCAACTTATTGTGCAAGTTCTCCTACTTAAAAAGATGAGACAGGTCTTTAATTTTCATCATAGCTACTGTTCAGCTATGAGAAAAAAAAATCCAAGAAATAATATTGTAGAATGTTTAAAGAATTATTGTGAAAAATAAGTATTTGGTCACCCACAAACAAGCAGGATTTCTGGCTCTCAAAGACCTGTAACATCTTTAAGAAGCTGTTATTTTTTTGTGAATCTCTCAGAAGTTCTTCTGTCCTCCACTCATTACCTGTGTTAATGGCACCTGTTTTACCTCGTTATCTGTATAAAAGACACCTGTCCACAGACTCAAACAGTCAGACTCCAAAGAGCTTTCGAAAGAAACCAGGAAGAAAATTGTAGACCTGCTCCAGGCTGGAAAAAGTAGAATATACAATAGGCAAGCATGTTGGTGTGAATATATAAACCGTGGGGGCATTTGTACGAAAAATAGAAGATATATAAGACCATAACTAATCTCCCTTCATCTGGCGCCCTATGCAAGATCTTATCCCGTGGGGTCAAAATCATTATGAGCTCGGTGAGAAAAAATCCAGAGGGACCAGATGAATGACCTACAGAGAGTTCGGACGACAGTAAGAAGGCTATCATCAGTAACACAATATGCCGAGAGGGACTCAAATCTTGCAGTGCCAGGAGTGTCCTTCTGCTTAAGCCAGTACATGTCCAGGCCCATCTGAAGTTTGCCAGGGAGCATATGGATGATCCAGAATTGGATTCGGAGAATATCATGTGGTCAGATGAAAACAAAATAGAACTTTTTGCTAAAAACTAATCCTGTTAAGTGGTAGAATTGCATCCCAATAACACCATAACTACAGATGCTGGTCATAAAATTAGAATATTGTAAAAAAAACTTGTTTTACACAGAAACACAGCTCTCTGGCAATGAGAGGATTTGCTCCGTAAAAAGCATTTCAAGGTCTCGAAGTAGCCAGTCTACAGACCTCAACCCCATAGAAAATTTGTGGAGGGAGTTGAAAGTCTGTGTTGCACAGAGACGGCCACAAAACAGCACTGCTCTAGAGGAGATGTGCACGGAGGAATGATTTGAGTAAATGATTTGAGTATAAGATGTGAAACTTGTGTATGAATATATCCTTGTCCTGTAGTAAATATGACTATCGATGTCGAAGATGTTGTTAATGAACCAATAAAACGAAACAAATCAGTGTAGGGGTCATGGTACTGTAGATAATGAATAAATCCTAAAGGGGAATTTATGGATATTCTGTCGCCACCTGGTAGCTGAGTCTGGAGTATTTACGTATTATGAAAGTGTATAGATTGTCTTAATTCACATATTACAGATTATATTACTGAAAGGTGTGCAGATTGTATTAATATATAAATAATTTTATAATATTCTTTGCTGTAGTGTAGCATGTACCTTTTTCCTGATTATATTTTAGATAAACTATGTTCACCTATGATCTATTAACTGGTTCTTAATGACACTTACATTTCTGACAGGTTGAGGAGGTTGTTGAAGGCTCGAGTCTCTATTGTTTCCAACGTCACACTCTGAGCAATTTCTCTGAAATCACAAAATGCATAATCAAGATATAAGGAAGAAACAGAACAGACGTCAATTTTGATGCTTCAGCTACTGTGTGTCAGAGCCATGCCTGAAATTCCTGACACCACTACAAAATCCACATAATTAGATTTATGTTTGCTATCTGTTTATTATTATATATTTTAGATAATTTGTAGTTATTTCATTTCTGCACCAATGTTATAAAACATATTATTAAAGCATACAATTTATAATAATAATAAAGTATATTTAATTCCCTATCCTTTAATGTTTGTCCCAGGTTTCATTGTTTTCCACTTTGCGCTGTAATCCTGTGCTGTGTGTATTTGGAATTAAATACATTGATATAATGCATGGACATGGTGGCTTGTTGTTTAATAAATCTTGCACTAGTACTTTTATACCCATCTGCTGACTGTTTCTTACATCATGTTGTCTGAATCAGATTATGATCAATTTCCGGATCCTCAGTGTTTAAATTCTGTCACTTCTCTGCAGTTATTTTCTTGGTTTGGATTTTGCTCTGTTATTGGACATCCTACGAGTAGTGAATTATTAATAATTCCACATATAATTTATATAACCTATATAAATTCCACAAATCTATGTAACTCTTAGTAAAACCCATTTTAACTGACTATAGATTGATCTTCTGCAAAGGTTTATTCTAATTGTGCAGGTTTTACCATGATATAATAATAATCAACAAAGTTTCTGACATTTTTCAAACAACAGAACAGTTACATTTCGTTACTGAAGCACTTACTGTCATTTTAATATTAAATGCAAGAATAAACAACAGCTGTGCTGAGAAAGGTAGAAAAAGTGGGCAGCAATAATTCAGCATGACTACGTTTTCCTAACAAGGCCATGTCAATCAGAGACAAAGAGGATGCACCTGAGTTTTTGCCTATTAAAACCAAAGAAAACATACTCTGTGTCACACCGTTTCACTCTCTCTTAGGTCTTGTTAGGGGTGAAGGTGATCCAAAGAAGAAAAGTGGAGGTATGGGGCAACACGGGTAATATGAGCCAGGGACAGATTCATCTCTATATTTCTGCCCTCATCAAAGCTTACTTACTTTCTTACCTCACCCTAATCTGCCATTCTCTGAGAGAACTTAATGCTGTCAGAGATCACATTCTGACATTTTCTATATCCATCTTTCTCTATGAACTGAAGGAAAATATTGGGTGCCAGCCAGACACATTCTGGACCCAAATCTCATCCAGGAGTTCTTGGAGGGAAAATGCAGGCCTTTTAAGCTGTGCACTCCCGCCATAAACCACAAGGGGGGACTAGAAGTAGATAGCAGTAAATCACCTTGACTATGCTTCCCTAACAAGACCTGCCAATCAGAGGCAAATATGTGCACCTGAGTCTGAAGCTGAGCAAAAACCAGACTACATGTTGCACTATAATCTAACAGATTAGATTTTTGGTGTGATTTCTTACTCTCTTTCTGTCTCTCCTCAAATCTGAATGTCTCCTAAATTTGAAATTCTTCCCCTACCTCTCAATAATTAGATGCTAGCCTAATTTGCCATTCTCTGATCAATTTTGTATATCTGTGTGTCTGTGGCAATGCTACCCATGAGTTCTGTTTCACGGAAGTAGCTCTGTGATTACTCTTTTTCCTGTTCTCTGTTGTGGCCTTTCTTTTAAATCTTCACCTTTAAGGCATATTTATTTTATTTTATTTTATAAAAGAAATGTCTGTGTCCTTGGTCCTTAAAATGTCTGTGTCATTGGTCCTTAGGGACCAAATCATTATAATGTTGGTTGTAATTCCAGTGTAAAGCACTTGCCCAGTTCAAGCCCAGCCATTGGGTGGTGTAATTTGCTAAACCTTTCTTGTCTTTTATAAACGTGCCCCTCTCTTTATTTTTGATCTGTGCTGATTTATTTATTCACATTTTTGGTTTGAGCTTTGTTTCCTTAATTTTTATCTCCCCCCATAAGCTCTGCAGTCAGTAAACATCTAGCCTCTTGTTTATCTTTGTAAGTTATTGCATCTTAGATATCTAAGAATTCATAAGATTCTGCCCTCCATATATGTCACATAATTAGAAATTATTGGTTTGAGGTGATGATCCTATGTTAAAATTAAACTCACATTCTTTTGACACTGCGCAGTCCATCGAAGCTGAAACTGGGAATCGTCTTTAAGTGGATATAATTCAGAACACTGAGAAATAATTACATAGAGTACAGTGTTAATAACTCTTTATGAGATTCACATGTAAATAATAATAATAATAATAATATATAATATCGCGATGCTTGTTCAATACATTGAGACACATATGTTGTGGAAAAGTATGCAGATGAGAGACTCTAAACGTTTATTACTGACAGTAAAAATTCTTCATTTACTTTTTCCCCACATCACTTCCTCATTTTCCGTTGTCCCGGTGTGTGTGTGTGTGCTCAATGATTTTATGATGTTCCTATAACTTCTTTGGCAAAACCTTGTACGTTAAAACCTTGAATATTGTGAACTGTGAGCTGTTTAACATTTAAAGCCTTGAACAATGATTTATCTGTAACCGGAGATCCAGCACTCGTGTTTATTCTACACATATTTTAAAGTTTTTAAAAGTAATTTCAAGTTCACCATCTACACACTTGTTCACAAATGTCATTGTTTTAGATAACTGAATCCACATTCCAGGATTCCCATTATGCCATTGCCCCCTCCAATACTCTCTACAGCCACACACCAATACCCCAACAACCAGACCCCAATACCCGCTACAGCCTGAACCAATATACCTTACAGCCACACCCCAATACCTACTACAGCCAGACTCAAATACCAAAAAAAGCCAGACACCAATATACCCTACAACCAGATCTCAATACTTCTCACAATCAGTCTCCAATACACAATACAGCCAGACCCTAATACACCCTATAGCTAGACTCAAATACACCCTGCAGCCAGACTCCAATACCCCCTCCCAGCGCCCCATAGCCAGACTCCAATACCTCCCTTAACTTACCAATAACCCCTACAGCCATACTCAAATACATACGTCAATTAAAACAGAGTGCAATCCGAAGTGTATAAATGTGTCAATTGTACATGTAGCTCTATGAATGACAAAAAGGGATCAGAATTGTTTTCCAAATTCCTCTCCATTAAAATTGTTTATGTTGTTCTCAATTCCGCTTGTCATTGATTCGTCTGCTGCCCTTGACTCACTCTTATCATGGCTCAAGGTTTTTTATGGGGTGGTATATATCAGAGAGAAGGTGATTTAAATCCACAAGGACATGAAGAACACACATTCCTTACACACACACAAGGCACTACCTTTCTTACATCACTAACAAGCTCCATAATCCTCACAAAAGCCAGAGACAGAGATTCATTTTTGCCGAAACAACTTGACCTCTCTCTTCGTCTCCTACAAATACTTTCTTTCAACACACACCCACTTCTCCCTGACTGACCATCCAGAAAGCATAGAAAAACAGACAAGCAATATATTTAAAAAAGCACACTTATGAGGTAAAGAAGAGATAAAGTGCAGCTATAAATATACTTTGAAAGGAAGCAAAAACAACATTTTAAGATATACCATGTGTTAAACCGGTGTATGAGAAAAGATGATGGATTAGAAAATATAGACTTAATAGTTCACAGCAAGAAATGTTACTTAAGACTCTGTCATTTAAAAGACCTCATAAAATGCACTTTATTTCCTCCATAATGGAAGAAGAAAACTTCAAACTACAACTAATCCTCTAAATTTGAACCTTCTGTCTCCAAATTCTTTTCTTTTTCTTCACTTTGGACTTTACAGCCTAATGGTGCAAAAAGCTAATCAATGTATAAAGGGATAGATTAATTTTAATGAGTGTAACAATATGCAAACTGTCACTTAAAATTAATAATCTAAATGCCAGTTACGGTGGTGCAGTGTTTAGTGCTCTAGCCTACAGCAAGAAGATCCTAGGTTTGAGCCTCTGGAAATTCCTGTGTGGAATTTGCATGTTCTCCCTGTGTTTGCGGGGGTTTTCTCTGGGTACTTATGCATGATAGTTAATTGGTGTCTCTAATTTGCCCGTTAGTGTGTGAAAGTGTTTGTAATTTTGTGTGTGCGCCCTATGATAGATTGGCGCCCTATGTAGGGTTGTTTCTGTCCTCATACCCAGAGTTGCCGGGTGAGCCCCAGCTTCCAGGTGACTCTAAAACTAGGTTTAATGTGGTATATAAAATGAATGAATGAATAAATGCCAGTTGTAGTGCCCCCATTGGCAAATTTACTTTTTTTTACAAATTAATTACATTTTTTACAAGTTAATAGACAGTGGGGCATGGATTACAGTTAAAAAATTGTGAAATAATGAAATAAGTGGCAGAAGTGAATAAAAAATGGACGACCCCTTAAAAGAGGAATTCATATTAGAAGTTGTTTGAGACAATAGGTTAAACCAATAGCAACAATCCAATTAACATTGATGCTGTTAACTCCCAAATAAGAACAAGTTAAGGAAGAAAACTGCTTCAAGTTGTTAAAATATGAAATAGAATTTAAGAATAGTAAACTTATGAAATAAGAGTTAGATAGATTAAACCCCAAATAAAAAGAAGAAGATGAAAAAGAAGATAAAAAAGATAAAGAGGACGAAGTTAAGGAACTATTCGAACCAGCAGGAAATAGTCTAGAGAAAGAGTAGAAATGTTTAAAGAAGTGATAATTACTGTATGTTCTAAAATCACTAGCAGTAAATGACAAGCACTGACACCAGGACCGTTCGGTAACAACGAAGTTTCACTGTGTTGCCACCTATCTATTAATCACACACACACAAACAAACACACCTGTATCTGTATTGATCCCATTAGAAAGGGCCTTTGTCCACTCTTCTAATTCATAATAAAATATTTAATTCACTTTCACCATCGTTTTTCTCTTTATTATCTTTAATAAACTTTATAGAAGAGGATACAACATCCAGTTGAGGTGTTTCGGGTATTTTGTGAAACATGAATAAGGTGTGTGTATTTCATTTTATTACATAAGTTATTATTAGGATAATTTTCATAATTAAAACAAAAATGTGGTTCAGGAACCCAAGGTTATATTAAGACAAAAAAAACTAATTTTACACTTGATGGAGAATCAACCTGAAATCGAAAATTATAAAATATGAATCCCGTAGCCCAGCTCTGGCACAAGCCATCACTAACAGTTTAGATCACATTTCTTGAACATTTAATAATATAAAATCATTATGATATTGGTGGGCAGCATGGTTGTGTTTTGGGTATTGATGTCTCCTGACAGCAACAAGACGCCCAGTTCGATTGCATGGTGGAGTTCCCTGGGCCCAAATTTCTGTGCGGAGTTTGTTTGTTCTCCCTGTGTCTACATGATTCCTCTGGGTGCTCTGGTTGCCTTTCATAGTTAAAAATGATTCTAATTGATATCTCTAAATTGCACTTAGAGTGTGAATACTTGTGTCTGTGTTTGTGTCTGTGTGTGTGCGTGTATGTGTGTGTGTGGCATATGATGGAGTAACAGGGCTTTTTCTGACCTGTAACCTGTGCTGCTGGCTGGGCTCTGGCTTCCCCATGACACAGACTAGGATTCATCAGGAATAGAAAATGAATGATGAATGAATATATACAGAAAATTTCTTCAGAGGTAATTGGTAAAGCCAGAAGTTTTGTACAGACCCATGGACACTTAAAGACCCTCAGAAAGGATTCT
>JAOUQV010053308.1:0-17638 GCA_028565295.1 Aspidoras spilotus
ATTGGTCGCAAAAGGAGGCCCTACACCATACTAATAAATTATTGTGGTCTAAAACCAGGTGTTTCAGTTTCATTGTCCAACATATATACATACATACATACATATATATATATATATATATATATATATTTTTTTTTTTTCTGGACATATATATTCTGGACAATTACATGCTCCCAACTTTGTGTAAAGAGTTTAGAGCTGGCCCCTTCCTCTTCCAACATGTCTTCCACAAAGAACAACAAATTACAAAATTATTTTCAGCAGTCGGCAATATTTGTGCAACATGCCACAATACCTGAGAAATAACTGAGGGCATCATTTTTGGCCTCTTATCACATTGCTCAGGCTAAAAAGACCCAAACAATTAAAGATTATTTTATACTGCCAGCTACCAAATACATTGTTCCCGAACTGCTTGGTGAGGATGCAGCCAAGAAAATCTATGCTGTACCACTTTCCGATAATACAGTGAATAGACGTGTCACTGACATAGCTGAGGTCGTATCTGCAAGCTCCCAGGAAAGGATCTTGTAGTTCAATACACTAATGAACCTTCCAAATAACACACATTTCATTCACAATATTATAAATTCGGACCTATAATTTCTGCACGTTTTTCTTAATTGTGTAAAATATATAACATAAGTAGGAGATACAAAACGATTATATGGTCACCCATGTGAATTGGTTTAGTCTTGACTTCTGGCCATGAGTGACAGTGGGGGATCATGGGAAATCTGTTCAGAGCCATCAGGTGCCCAAGAGAAACAAGCAAAGGATAAAATGTATGTATCATTCATTCATCATCCATGTCATGAATGAAGAGCTAATGTTAATTCGTTGTATTTAACTCTTACATTTGTTAGCCTTCATGCTAGGATGCTTATGCGACAATAATTCGATCTTAAACACAAGATCTAATTTCACAATAAGTTTGTGCTTTACTTTATTTTGTTTGTGCTTTATTTTAATTAATTTTGTCACACTAGCTTATTTTTACTGTGTTTAGAAAGACACTAGCCATATAGATGGAATCTACTGGTATATGGAGGGCCTTGTCATGGAAAAGTTTGGGAACTCCTGCCCCGAGTCCAAACTTGGCATTGCTGATATATGGCTCATTCCCTCTTTTACTCTGAACATAATCATTAATGAATTACAGGACTGCAATCATTTCTTTGGTCCAATCCATCTTTCAAAATGCATTTTGAGGGTCTGAGCCCAGTAAACTAGGACTAGTTTACAAAAATATTTTCAATAAACAACTCAAAATAGCAGAAAATCAATTAAAGCAGATTAAACTGAAGTAAACATAGGAAAATGGGACAAAAATATAAACCACATAAGTATCATAAAATATGGCCTTTAAAAGGCAGTGATATGGCCGTGCATACAGCAGGCTCCCCTTCTGACCCCCCTGCCACAACCACTCATCCAACACACAAATACCAATATATACAAAAAAGCATATTAATGACTTATATTTTCCCTAATTAGTACAGCCATTAAATAAAGAACGGACAGTGTAGCTGAACAGCAAAACAGCAAGTTTATTGTTGGCAATGCCGATTCTCTGTAAAAATAATCCGTCTTTGTGAATTCAAATCTATCTCAAACATTATACAATATGAGACAAACAGCTTCTAATGATGTGGGATAGCTGGCAGCAGACATAGCCAGACAACCATCATAAAGTTGGCCAAAAATGTGTAGCAACATATCTGTAATGCTGAGAATCGTTAGACAGCCATGGGCCTACCCCAAAGAGAAAAAAGTAAGAATCTGACTGCTCAGATTCTCCTGTCATGTGCTAATAGACTCATATTGCGGAAACCTTCAAAATATCATCAGCAGGTGCACACAGACATGAAGACAGGAAAACGCCACAGAAACCATTCTAATGACAGATGTTTTGACTGCTTGAACCTGTTTGGATTGAGTAGTGCTGGGGTCTTATAACCTGATCTACTCTATTCATGAAATACAGTGTTTTAAATACAGCCAATTAGTATATCTTCTCTGTATCTGGATAGATGGACTGCCCCAAATTGTAGGATGTGTGGATGCTTATGCCTATCCTCTATTAATGTGCTAGACTAAACATGATAGCTACTATATAATCTAACAATTTGTAAAATTCTTTTTAGACACTTAAAATATAACTGGCAGTGGCAAATGTAAAAAAAATTGCTGCAGTGTCTACAACCTACTTACTAAATACTAGACGTAAAAAATAATCGTCAGTGTCCAGATAATTATTGATTGTTGCTACTTCAATTTGCATTTAAAAGAAAGAGTTCCACTTACCTACCACAAGCTATCTGTGTGACAACATTCCCCATTAGTTCAAAGACCTTTCGTGGGTTAATTTCGAGGTTTATAGTGTTGTGTCCCAGCTGGCCATATCTACCCGCTCCGAATGTGAAGACACCTCCCTCCTAAAGAAGTTAGAATAAAAGCCTTATTAAAAATGACCAAGAAATTATATGTCTTAGACCAGGGGTAGGCACTCCTCACCCTGTGCTCTTACCCTGCTAATTGAACCTTCACACTGGTGCAATGTGCAATTAATGAAGATTGGCCACCAGGCTTGTTTAATTTAGCCATAAACCTCCCACACTAAAATGACAGGTGTTTTAGTTTCATTGTCTAACCCCTGTACATTGCATTTTTAGTGTTTGTGCAATTACACTCACCAGCCACTTTATTAGGTACACCGGCTCAATTGCTTGTTAAATTAAATAACTAATCAGCTATTTACATGGCCACAAAGACTGTCGGGCAGTCGTAGGCTTGTGGTTAAGGAACCAGCCTTGCGACCGGAAGGTCCCAGGTTCGATTCCAAGTAGCGACAAGTCATGGCTGAAGTGCCCTTACCCCCAAGGCACCTAACCCCCAGTTGCTCCCCAGGCGCTGTGATGGCTGCTCACTGCTCTGGGCACGTGTGCTGACTTCACCAGTGTGTGTGTATTTGTGTGTTTCACTGCAGGGATGGGTTAAATGCGGAGGACCAACATAGTGGCAAAAATGTACCACTTTTACTTTCAATGCATTTTGGCTGGTAAAGCTCGTCAAGACAACTTGCTGAAGAGCAAACCGTGCACCAGACATTTATTAAACTATTCATTACTTTCTATACAATTCCCATGTTTTGAGTGTGTTTCCTGAGGGGAACTACTGACACCATATACATTGTTTTGCTGTCAGGGAATTAAAATAAAATGTTACCTTTGTTAAGGCAGCAGTGTGATCCTCTCCGCAGCATATATAAACTACCTTTTGTGACCGCAGTGTCTTCAGCAAGCATGGAAAACATCGATCTTCAAAAGAAAAAAGAAGATATATTTTTTAATGCTGTAACAGACCATAGGGAAATGTCATCGAATTATCTTACCTCTGTTGTCATTTAAGCCCAGCTGGCCAAACCTGTTTTGTCCCCAGCCAAATACAGCTCCAGACATAGTGAGGGCAAAGCTGTGAGCACCTCCTGCTGAGATCTGGGTCAATGGAATTCCATGTAAAGACTGGATGATCTGTGGGTTCAAGACACAAGGTCCCTCCTTCCCGAGTCCTAACTGCCCATACCTATTTTGCCCCCAGGAAAAAATCTCTCCTCCTAGTGTTCAAAAAAAAAATTAAGCAATGTATGTGGTAACAATATTAGTATTTATAATATCTAAATAAACATAGATTAGGACAATTATGGTGAGAATAGCCATGATTACTGTCAGTATCTATAATTTCCTACTATAAGCCTTATTTGGCAATCTACATCCTCTAACTATGAAATAAATAAATAAATGTCTGAGTCTCATACTTACTCCGAGAAAGTGCAAGGGAATGCCTATAACCACAGGAGACCTGAACAATGTGGACCTCTGACAAACTCTTGATGGTCCTGTGAAGCAGGATACTTTTAAATGATTGAATAAAATGCATATTTTACTATATGCACTGTATTAGCATACATCTTTATATGCCTTAGAATCTCTAAAAGAATACAGATTATTATATGTCCATAAAGGGACTGGGGTGGGGGTTATTTGACAGCTGTAATCTGTAAATAGTCATGCTAGTATCATAAAATGTATTTATACTGTACTTATTAATATTAGAACTTTTTTAACAAGCAGAATTGTAGCACATACATGTCATGACTTGGCTACAAAGATCTGCTCTGAGCAATAGGGATAAGATGACTGAACATCCAAATATTTTGTCAGCTGTTGCAGCCTTAAAGATTCAAACCCGTTACTAACACTTCTGGATTATTTGAGCAGCACACTCACTACCAACTGAGCTATCCAGTCTGCAGATATCGTCAAATATACAGTTGTGTTCAAAATAACAACAACTGAGAAATGTTTAATACTCATAATAGCATTTATTGATATACACGAAAAGGCACTGGGAACAATGCACCATGAACAAAATATAACTTTTTTAAATAAAAATTACAAACCCAATTCCAAGAAAAGTTTGGACAAACATAAACTATAAATAAAAATGGAATGCAATAATTTACAAATGTCAAAAACTTATATCGTATTCAGAATAAAACATAGACAAAAAATTGCAACTCATTAGGTCAATCGGCAATAGTTCATTAACATGAGCGGTTAGAAAAAAAAAAAAGGCATCTTGGAGTGGCAGCGGCTCTCAAAAGTAAAGATGGGAACCTGCACCGACAATTAATGGAACAATATCAGAAAAGAGTTTGACAGTTTAAAATTGCATAAAGTTTGAACTTATTATCTTCTACATTGCATAATATCATCAAAATATTTAGAGAATCTTGAAAAATCTCTGTGGAAAGGGTCAAGGGCGGAAAACCATACTGGGTGCCCGTGATCTTCAGCCCTTAGACGGCACTGCATCACATACAGACATGCTTATGTATTGGAAATCACAAACTGGGCTCAGGAATATTTCCAGAAAACATTATCTAGCGCATCATAATATGGAAAATACAACAAAAAAGACCTAAGGCAGTTGAGCAACTAGAATTCTACATTAAACAAGAATGGGTTAACATTCCTATCCCTCAACTTCAGCAACTTGTCTCCTCAGTCCTCAGACGTTTACAAACTGTAGTAAAGAGAAAAAGGAGATGTGTCACAGTGGTAAACATGGCCTTGTACCAACTTTGAGATGTGCTGTAGTCACGAAATGTTAAAATTACCTAATTTTTCTTTTTAAATACATTTTCTCAGTTTGACATTTGATCTGTCATCTATGTGTATGGAATTTTGAAACTTCCACAGCATTACATTCTGTTTTTATTTTTAAAAAGTTGTGAAAATTACAAATTGTAAAGTTGTTTATAAGAAAATAAAACTTGTCTGTTCAAAAATAGCAGTGTCTATATATTCATTTACAAACTCCAATATTTAGTTATATAAGGTTTATTTCTGATAATTGTTTACAATTGCGTCAACTAAACTGCAACTTAAGCTGACTGGACTATATTCAATGGATCTTCTGCATTATTGGGTTTTGCATCAAAAACAGCATTTCTGATGTCACTCAAGAAATTCCCACCCATAGTGCTTGATATGCAGTAAATGTGCATTACCTCAAAGTATGAGAAACATCTAGTCTTAACAGTGTATTGTGGCTATGAGTCTTCTCTATCCTTTAGACACAATCTTGCTCTCATATGTCCACAAAATGTTGTGCTTCTCTTTAACGCAGTCACTGTATTCTTTACCAAACTGTAACTTTCTCAACACATCTTTTTTCAGCAATGTTACATTATGATGAGGGTTTCTTGCAAATAGTTTGTGATCACGTGACCATCTTGCAGTACTCACAGGTTACTGAAGATATTTTATTTCCATGGAGCTAATCTTTGGATGCTTCTTTTTCATTCTTGTTATTCTATGATATATACAGATAGTAGTATTCTTTTCCCATTACATTTTCTTTGCTTTTTGCTATTTTAAAGCATTTGAGTTTATTTTAACTGAGCAGCCAATAATTTCTGTACTTCTTTATGTTCCTCCTTTTCAATCAATTTCCTGAACAAAGTGTTGTATACTTAATGGTCAATGTCAGGAATTACCCATTTTACTCACCGCCAACATTTGCTGCCCTCCAACTTTAACGGAGGACCATAATTGATACCCTTTCTTCGCAAAACGAATGACCTCACTATTTGAACTCCACAGTACTATCAATTTGAATGAAAGAAGAAGTGCTATTAATTTGAACATGCTCCTTTTACCAAATAAGTCAATTACACCCAATTAGCAGCGTGCATGTATAACATTTTATTGTTTTGGTTGGCCATTACACAGCTACACCTAGTCATGAATTTTCCCCCTGTGTTATCTTTCGTGGTAAAATTAGCAATTAATAGCAGTCCAATAGCAGTAATAAGTTTATTTCGAACACAACTGTAAATTCAGCACTTAAAGTAGAATCATGAATGCACATTACCAATGAGGCAGAATAAAGGATATTAAACATCGATGGCCAAATTTTTCAATTATAAAGCAAATATATATCCTTTTTTAAATTAAGTATTTATGTGAAGCAGTGAATTATCGAAATTGAGTGATCTGCTACTATAGCTTTCACCTTTTAAAACATAGACTTTCTTTAAAAAAAATTAAAATAAATAAAAAGTTAGAGAAATATTGTTTGTATTTTATTAAAATAAAAACAAGGAGTTTACACAACAAACAAATGTCAAAAAGAAACTACCAGCTTTTAAATGCAAAATAAAAATTATAATTTGTAAAACGTTTCCAGAACTGTGGGAAATTAAACCGGTCTAACTGTTAGTAAAATTAATTTTAACAAATTAATTTCAGTAAAAAATATCTGTACAAACAACACACATATCTACTGATGTATATAAAAAAGAAAAGCATAACTAGCAGCCTGGAGAGCTTAGCTGATAGAGTCTACTCTGCTGGAAAAAGCCAGGAGTGTTAGTAAATGGTGTTAGATTCACCATTGGCTGAATATCTCTATGCCACTGATAACATCTGCGTAGCCTACTATAACAAAGTAATCACAGAGTATAACAACGACAAAGTATAACCACCCCAAATAGTGACATTGTTTAGCTTACCGTTGTTTACTGCTTTACTTTTTGCATGTGAAAAGGTTTGCTTTAAATATTTTTGAAAATTACTTTAAATTATTATTTTTTTATATATTTGAAGACCACCATTATAACTGCAGCTTACTGCTGGGTTTAGTGGGTCCTTCTGCCTTCAGATGTCCCTTCGGAAATTGAAAAGGTCCTCAAATGTGTTAGTTGACTACCTAAACCGTTTAAGAACACTGCAAAAAGAAACTCTTGGTTTGGGCTGGTTTACAATATGATTGGGGTGATTATCCATTATTATTTGTACAATGTTCTGTTCAATCAGTTTTTCAGCATATAACTGAAAGCAGAAAATACAATATATATATACATAAATATTCCATAAATCAAATCATCAATAAAAATAAAAAAAGTAATGTAAACCCATGGCATATCACTGCCTCCAAAGATGATGTGTTATGCTTTGGGTCATGTGTCCTTCCTTCTATTTTTTAATTTATTTTGATAACAAAATCAACATAATCTGTGGTCTTCCAGGCCTTTTTATGTTGCTGGGCTGACTAGTGCCTAGAAGAATTTACTGAAGTTTCTACTATTAATCTGATCGCAGTTAAAGCTTGAGATTTCACACAGTTAGCAAATGCAACAACAAAACTTCTTAATCTGTCAATAAATAAAAAAAATGTGCCTAGGAAACTGGTCACAATTAGCTTCTTATTACACTCAGCAGGTAAAAAATTGTACAAAAATTATTGATGAATGTTAGTGAAATAATTTTGTTATACACTTTCAATCTGAACGTTTATGCTTAAACCACAATCTTGACCAATTTATTACCACAATGTTGGACTACAAAAATCTAAAAAAATAGGCCCCACTATATTGTAGGGTAACCCTCTGCAATAAAGATTCCAATTATTTTTACACACTTCTATTTGAATGAAATTCATCGGTCATTGAATCTTAATTCCAGCTTTTGACCCCTCTTTTAAGGAAGCCAGTTGGACACTAAGCCTTTAACAAGCCAAAGATAAGGATATACCTAAAGACCCTGCCATAAAATATATGACATGTAGCCAGAAACTAAAGACATATAAAAACATAACCTTGGGCCTTATCTCGTTAGAGTGGCATTGCAAAAACGTTACAGAACAAAGCTTTTGTGTTTACACAGATGGTCTTTCTTCAGGGTACACACAATTATGTCTGTCACCGGCAACAGACCCATATGTCCCTAGGCCACAAACACCTTACCCCGCCTCCCAGGATGTACCTGGATTTGATTTCTCCCCATCATAAAGAACAAGGAATTAAAACTTATACTAAAGTCTACATCTTTAAAAATACACAATTACAAAGACACACTGTTTAAGTAAAATGTGTCTGTTTAATATTAATTTCCTTTGCAGGAATTAAACTCTGATTAATTATTCTATAATCTATGCAAACTTGTGTTGTTCTTTTATAAACTATTATACTATTTGGTGTGTTTTAAAATGTTATGCATACAAAACACAGGTGCTGGTCATAAAATTTGAATATAATAAAGTTTATTTATTTAAGTAATTCCATTCAAAAAGTAAAACTTGTATACTATACACATTCATTACACACAGACTGATATATTTCAAGTGTTTGTTTATTTTAATTTGATGATTATAACTAACAACTCATAAAAATACAAAATTCAGTATCTCAGAAAATTAGAATATTACTTTAGGCTCCTTTTGCCCGAATTACTGCAGCAATGCAATGTGGCATGGAGTCGATCAGTCTACTGCTCAGGTGTTATAAGAGCCAAGGTTGCGGTACTGCATTGTTGGGTCTAGCATGTCGCATATTCTTCTTTACAATACCCCATAGATTATTTATAGTGTCATTGTCAGGTGAGTTTGCTGGCCAATTAAAAACAAGGATACCATGGTCCTTAAACTGGGTCCTGTTGGAAAATTAAAATCAGCATCTCCCAAAAGTTGGTCAGCATCAGAAAGCATGAGGTGTGCTAAAACTTTTTGGTAGACAGCTGCATTGACCTTGGACCTCAAAAACACAGTGGACCAACACACCAGTAGATGACATGGCTCCTTAAACCATCACTTACTGTAAACTAGACCTCAAGTAACATGGATTCTGTGCCTCTCCTTTCTTCCTCCAGACTCTAATACCTTGATTTCCAAAATTTACTTTAATCAGAGAACTTAACTTTGGACAACTTAGCAGCAGTCCAGTCCCTTTTATGCTTTTGATGCTGTCTTTTGTTCAAGAGTGGCTTGACACAAGGAATGCAACAGCTGAAACCCATGTCTTTTATATGTCTGTGCACGGTGGTTCTTGAAGCACTGACTCCAGCGGCAGTCCAGTCTTTGTAAATCTCCCCCACATTTTTAATGGGTTTTGATTCACAATCCTCTCCAGGGTGCTGTTAACCCTATTGCTTTTTCATTTTTTTCTACTACATCTTTTCTTTTCCTTCGTCTCTGTATAAATGTTCATTGACGCAGAGCTCTTTGAACAGCCAGTCTTTGTAGCAATGACCTTTTGTGTTTGCCATGCTTGTGCAAGGTGTCAGTGGACGTCTTTTAAACAAATGTCAAGTCAGCTATCCCTATGACTGTGGAGACTATTAGAACTAGATTGCGGGACCATTTAATGGCCGTTGCAGGTGTTTTTAGTTAACTAGCTGATTAGAGTGTGGCGCCAGGTGTCTTCAATATTGAACCTTTTCACATTATTCCAATTTTCTGAGATAGTGAATTTTGATTTTATTAGTTGTCAGTTATAAATCAGCAAATAAAAAAAATTAAAAAATCTAATATATATCAGTCTGTGTGTAATGAATGCATATAATATACAAGTTTCACCTTTTGAATGAAATTATGGAAATAAATAAACTTTTGTCTAATTTTATGACCAGCACCTGTACATATTTACCCATAATTGACAAATTAACTTAGTTAGATATTAGTTACGTAAACTTTAGACAAGGATAGATTTAATCTCTAATTCGTTTTTCTTTTTTTCTTTATTTTAATTTTTCTTTTTTTATATTATAATTATATAAGATTTACACATAAACACATAAATATACACATATAATTGTTTGACTATTTCTTATAGATTTAGATTTACAGAAGCATCTCAATGAATTAGAATATCATAAAAATGTTATTTTTTATTATATAGATTCATCACAAACACAGTGATCAATTTCAAGTGTTTATTTCTGTTAGGATTAATGATTATTTCCTCCAGCCAACAAAAACCCAAAATTATTATATCAAACATTTTGAATATTTAACACAAAACACTTGTAAGGGCTTTCTAAGTGTTTAAAATGGTCGCTTAATCTAGGTCAGTAGGTTACACAATCATGGGGAAAACACTGGCAGTCATTGACGCACTCTACAAGAAGGTTATGCCACAAAAGTCATTGCTAAAGAATCTGGCTGTTCACAGAGTGCTGTATTCAAGCATATTAATAAAAAGTTGAGTGAAAGAAAAAAAGTGTGGCAGAAAAGCAACCGGGATAACATCAGCCTTGAAAGGTTCATCAAGAAAAGGCTATTAAAAAACTGGGGGAGATTCACAAGGAGTGGACTGCTGCTAGAGTCAGTGCTTCATAAAGATGAAAGTAAATTTTGCATTAAATTTGGACGTCCCAGAGTCTGAAGAATGAGTGGAGAGGCACACAAAAGCTGTGTGAGGTCTAGTGTGAAGTTTCCATAATCAGTGATGGTTTGGGGAGTCATGTCATCTACTGGTGTAATTCTACTGTATTATATCAAAACCAAAGTCAGCCCAGCCGTCTACCAGAATATTTTAGAGCATTTCGCGCTTCCCTCTGCCGACAAGGCTTTTGGAGATGGAAATTTCATTGTCCAGCAGGACATGTCTACACTGACAAAAGTACCAATACCGGGTTTAATAACCACAGTATCACTTTGCTTGACTGGCTACAAACTCACCGGACCTAAACCCCATAAAGAATCTATGGGGTACCATCAAGAGGAAGATGAGAAGCACCAGACCCAACAATGCAGATAAACTAAAAGGCTGCCATTCAAGCAATCTGGGCTTCCATAATACATCAGCAGTGGCACAGGCAGATTTCCTCCATGTCATGCGATTTGATGCAGCGAATCATGAAAAGAAGCCCAGACCAAGTATTAAATGCATTTACTGTAAATACTATTCAGTAGGCCAAAATATCTGAATTCTAATTTTTTTTTTGTAGTTGGTATATTCACATTTTTTAGATAATGATTTTGGGTTTTCATTGGCAATAATGTGACCATCTTAGACTGCAGTTTACAATAGTTAATTTTAAGGCTTAGTCACATGCTGGACGTGTGATAAATATATCTCTCTATACAGAGAGAAAGTTGACAGAGACTTAACAAGAACTAGCAAATTCTCATGGTCCAAATGCACCTCTCAACCACTGGGCAGGGCAAAGTCCCCCTGCAGAACTAGATGATAGTGAATTGATCTCTCGAGGTCATTAAAGGGGTGCAGAAACATATACAAATTTTTCTCTCAGCCCCGAACGACCCGTAACATGCGTACTGATTATGAACTGGCTACACAATGATCTCCCATAAGGAGCAAACCTAGTTCGGACAGAGATCTATATAAAATCGCTCGCAACTTTGATCGATTTGATCCCAAACATGATGGTTCTGACAAGGTCATTCAATACGTGAAGTCCATTGATTACTATCTGAGAAACTTTCCAGATGCTACCACGGAGCATAGAATTTATCTTAAGTATAGAAGAAAAATAGCAAAATCAACTCAGGCTTATTCCAATGAGAAGATAGTCCAACGCTCCGGAAGCACATTCTTCGCCTAATTTAGCAGAAAATCAGTCCCAACAGCAAGATTCTGAGTGTGAAAAACCGGTTCTGCCCAGCGCAGAGTTGGACCCCAAAGAGAAATGCCCATGCAAAGAACCTCCTGTAATTCTGTTAAGTATCTCAGTCATCTAACTAAGAAGAAAGTGGCCTGGAAATTTTACATTTCCACCATACTCAAGGATGATAATTGTCATGATGCTCTTATTGACACTGCAGCCAATATCACATTGATATCATACACCATATTTCATCAGATAAAACCCACGGCTCAACGAGCCAACCGTAAGCTACAGGTGCAGCCATGTTCTCTCTGAATACAACCCTATTCTCACCATAGCATGACCATACAGACAGTAGCTCTTGTAAAACTCACCATCGGGCCAATGAGTGTTTTAAACCCAATCGATATCTCTCCGTTAGAGACAATTCTACTGCTCCTCTATAAAGATCTCCTTAACCATTTCAAACCGCTAATCAATTTTTAGAGATTAAAGATTTGGGCACAGGTGCACAAGCAACTGCCCCTTCCCCAAATAATAGAAATGGATTATGAACATAAAATTCTCCAGACAAATACATAGGTGTCTGCTCCTGCGGAAGAAATGATAATAGGCAAAATAGACACGCCAGAATGGCCCACAGCTGAGACAATAACACAGTGAGACAGTGTTCCCTGAAATATCTGGAGGACACGAATGTCCAAAACGTGGTCTTAGCTCTATGGGCTAATCACTCCGCTACTGGTCAGGAGTTGTTTGATAACCTAGCCCAGGAAAATTCCAAGTAACCGCTCTGGTCGTTTTCCGGTCAACCCATGGCAAATGGTAACTAAAGAATCTCTGGGTATCTGTTCAGTAAAAGCTACGCTGGAACCACAAAGAACTCTTTCAGAATATAATGATCGTTACCAGGGTCTCTCACCTGCACTGTATATAGGTGGCGATTTGTTATTAAGACTCGATGTTCATGTTGACACAGACATTCTTTATTCTCTAACAAAGGTGCAGGAAGACTGCTCGTGCCCCAGTCTCACTCTTAAGATGTCCAATGACCCAACTGGACCAAGTGCGCCCCAAAGTAAAAAAATTCCAAATACTTTTACACTCTATATGTAGAATCAGGCTTTTGGATCATCCCTGTCTACATAGCCGACCAACACAAACTAGCGTTGGTCTTGCAGCCTGCAGTCAATGCCAGTTTGACAGTGGCGCCCAAACTGCCCCACTTCCCCAACCAGAACCACCACAAACACTTCAATGCCAACACATGACTACAGCACATGACTACAAACCCCATATGTAACAACTTGGGCCACAGTCACAGTATGCCAGTATCACCATCCAGTTAGCAGTTGATAAAGGTATCAAAGACCTAGTCATTTGTACCAACTCAAACTACAGAAAGTTTTTCCTGCCATCTGATGCTTTGGAAAAGCAATGGTTTTGTAAAAGCAAGTAAAAAGCCAGTGAAAAAAAAGCTGTTCATAGCATGCAAATACCTGATAGACACATATGACATTCATGTCTACTAGAAAAAGGTCAAAGGGCACTCGCAAGACCCAGTACAATTTAAACTTTAATGACCAAGCCCGATTCACTATTCTCTTGTATGGTATGGCTTGTCCCTGTTATTTCGATACTGCTCAAACAAATGCGGTAATGCTAATGAATCACGTCTTCTCTGCTATACCAACCTAAAGCTAGCCTGGCCAAGGCATACGCGACACATTATGTGTCAGACCTTCACCGTCATCTCCAAACCACGTTTGCATTTGCTCAGCAGCATCTTGATGAAAGTGCTGAAAAACGTAAAGCATGCTATGACAAAAAGAAATCTTATAATGAGCTTCAGGTCGGAGACAAGGTGTTGCACTACATCTTTGCCCAAATAAATGGGTCCATTGCAATCAAATCAGACACTATAAAGCACCTAATGTAAATTATGAGAAAGCTGATGGCTCCAATAATACTGAATGACGCAGGATAAACAATCGTAGGACTGATAAACGGCCAATCAACCACAGCCTGAAACTCTTGTTACTGGTAATGCCCTCGTCTTATGCTAATTAATCTACCTTCTTAGTGTATATAATCGATGTTTGTTGTTTTCTACTTATTATTATCTAGATTTAAAATAGTCCTACATAATGATCTCAAGCAGAAGTACAAGAATGTAGGCGAGGCATTTAGAAAGCATCACATTAACCAATTGGGCTGAAGCCCATAGACTGAGGATACACTAAGACAGTCGAGCACAGTTTGTAAATTGAATTACAGTGCAGTGCTGCTTTAAAATAAATTAACCTCAATGTTCTTAGTATTGCACTGGGATGTAGCTCACACCCAACTGGTCTTTAGGAAATGTCTTACCGAATGTTACATTTATAAACTTAAATAAATTCCTATTGCTCTTCTTCTTCTCCTCGTTTATTTAGAATCAAAACCTTTAAAACCGGATCAGCCTTAGTTTAGAGTATATACTTACGGGTGCTGTCACCTATCTCTATCTCCGCCTTACTAACAAACTGCAAAACAACCTAGATGCTCAGTCGGACCACATGGTAAAGTTTATTCGGTATAAGGAAACAGATAAAGACACGCCTGTTGCAGTCCCAGTCCTAAGAAAGCTTAAAGAAAAGCATGCTTTTGACAGCTTTACCCAGTTAGTTATATGACCGTCTATGGGTCTACGATCATACAACACCCTTTAATCACACTATACATTCAAACCATAATTAATGCAATGCCAATATTGTACCTGTACCACTTTCACCTGTACACTTGTAGATGTCTACAGTCGGCATGATGTAGACTAACCATCTGCAAAGATTTGAATTATTTTTTCATATGTCCATTTTAATGAACTCTATCGGCCATGAAATCTTAATTCCTTTTTTGTGTAAGAAAATTATCCCATCTGAATTCTCTGTCCTTCTGAATCAACAAAGGCTTAGCCACACACTCTCGTGCACATACACCCACTCCCACAGACACACACATAAAGCCAAGGTAAAATTAAATAACCTGGCTTACCTGTCTGCTATAATTTTAACTGTATATAACATTTAAATAAATCCACTCTTTTTATATTTCTTAAGTGTCGATTCAGCTAATTTTTTTTTCAACAGCGTAAATCTCTGCCTTTAGTTAAGGATTTCTGATTGGTTCGAATAAGTATTCCTAAATGATATCAAATATCGGTGCCTACAACAGAGAAACAATCCAAAAAAAAAAAAAAAAAAAACGTAGCGAGTGCCCCATTGATATAGTTATATATAACTGTTGAATATTATTGCTTTACCAAGTTTCCCCTACACTATGTAAATCACTATTGTATGCATTACCATATCCATATTAACGATAACTAGCTAATTAGAGGTTTCAAGTAACAATCTGAACCTAAATATTGAACTAAATACCGGTTTAAGCAATGTTTTATAGTTGCAGTAAAAAAATAATTTGCACAAAAGTGGCAAATCACACAATTATTAACTTGTTTGATAGTTATTTCACGTGATCGGGAAGTGAAACTGAAATGAAAGTGATCCATTTGCCACTATGCGTGCACACAGTGGAATTGCTTCTCACAAATTAACCCATCCATGCAGTGAAACATACATACATACATAATATATACACTATATTTCCAAAAGTATTCGCTCATGTGCCTTGACTAACATATGAGCTAATCCATAGGGTTCCATATGACATCGGTTCACCCTATGCAGTTCCAGCTTCAACTCATCCGGGAAGACTGTCCCCAAGGTTTAGGAGTGTGTTTATGGGAATTTTTGACCATTCTTCCAGAAGCACATTTTTGAGGTCACACATTGAAGTTGGACGAGAAGGCTTGGCTCTCAGTCTCCGCTCAAATTCATCCCAAAGATGCTCCATCAGGTTACGGTCAGGGCTCTGTGCAGGCCAGTCAAGTTCATTCACACCAGACTCCGTCATCTATATATTTATAGACCTTGCTTTGTGCACTGGTGCACAGTCATGTTGAAAGAGGAAGGGGCCGACTCCAAACTGGTCCCACAAACTTGGAAGCATAGAATTTTCCGAAATGTCTTGGTATGCTGAAGCAATCATAAACCTGTGGCCATGGAAGTGATTGGAACACCTAATTTGGATAATTTGAATGGGTGAGCCAATACTTTTGGAAATATAGTGTACATATATACACGCGCGCACACACACACACAAGTGAGAACACATGCCCAAAGCGGTGAACATCCTCCTCAGCAAACAGGGTAAAAACGGAGGTTAAGTGTCTTGCCCAAGGTCACTTCAGCCATATTGCAAAAACTGGGAATCAAACCGAGGACCTTTTCGTCGTAAGGCCAATTCTTTAACAGCAAGCCTATGACGGCCCCATGCATTAAATGTCAAATCACTTAAAAAGGGACCACCAGTAATGATATAAAAATATAAATAAATAATACTCCCGTTTAATTGCTTTTTAACAACAACTATCTAATCAGCCGATCACATGGCCACAGGTCAATGCATTTAGGCATCTAGAGTTGGTCGAGAGACTTTGCTGAAGTGCATACTGAGCAACAGAATGTGGAAAAAATTAGATCCAAGTAACTTAAGTGAACAAGGAATGGTTGTTGGTGCCAGGCGGGCTGGTCTGAGTATTTCAAAAACTGCTGATTTATTGGGATTTTCACACACAACCATCTTTAGGATTTTCAGAGGATGGTCTGAAAATATCCAGTAAACTATTGTTTGTACAACTATTGGCAGTTGTGAGAACAAAAAAAATCCGGAAAACTGTCAGAGGAGAATTGTCAGACTGTTTTTAGATGATAGAAAGGCAACAGTAACTCAAATAACCACTCCACGGAATGTAGAATACCATCTCTGTGAAAAGTATGCTGCAAAAGGGGTCCAATCTTAAAGTAGCAAGGTGTGAGAACCAATGTTTTATGTTTAATTAATGTTTTTTTCTGAATAACTTAAAAGGTGTTAATATATTTTGTGAGGTTTTTGTGGTGTACACACACAATATTAAGATAAATCATGTCAGAAACAAAATTAGAATCATTTTTGAGCATTAATCATAAGAATACATATTCTACAGCCTGGTTGTATAAGCTTGCATACCACTCGCCTGATGTGTGAGGACGTAATTTGCATGGTTTACAATTTCTTAGGTTATTAGTTTGGAGCATTTGAGCAAATGAGCAAAGTCTGATTCCCATGTGGTGGATATTTTTCATTTAGTATGTTTGTATATTGCCAGTTATAGTATATTGCCCAGTAACCTTAGCAGAGCATACAGATAATCAAAGACAATGATTTGTATGAGATCTGTAAAAACTAGTCCAAATTACATTTCTTCAAAAAACAAAAATGATCATTCCTGCAACGTTAAGCTCTGTATATAGTTATATGGGAATATACTTGTACATATACCATAGCTGCCTCTTTGCATAATACAGTTTTAGGTTGTATTACTTGCTGCAGTGGCCAAGTTTACTGCTTGTGACAATTTTTCAAAGTAATTCCTAAACTATGTTCATTAAGATTACATGATGGTCAACAATTACATTAGCAAATTGCAGATAATATAATATATGTAAAGGGGTTCGACAATGAAACTAAAACACCCGTCATTAACAATTGGACAAGCCTGGTGGCCAATCTTCATTAACTGCACATTGCACCAGTAAGAGCAGAGTGTGAATGTTCAATTAGCAGGGTAAGAGCACAGTTTT
>JAOUQV010053796.1:0-17632 GCA_028565295.1 Aspidoras spilotus
AGGAGATATATAGATGTGGTCAATGTAGACATGCAGGTAGTTGGTATGAAAGCAGAAGATGCAGGGGACAGAGTGAGTTGGAAAAGGTTGACACGCTGTGGCGACCCCTGATGAAAGGGAGAGGCCGAAAAAAGAAGAAGAAGAAGGTTTGGCAGATATGTGTATGACAGAAACTGAGATGATTTATATATGATGTAGATTTCAGCAAAACACATATATTTATTCATTCATTACGTTTCGCTTAATCCACACAGGGTCACAGGCCAGCGGGAAGGAACAACCCTATACCACCACAATTTATACAATATTTGTAAAATATGAATGATCAGCAAGAAAACATCCTACTCACTGTCTATGCCAAATGTAGTTATTCTTTTCTTTTCTACCTGCCATGTTTCAAGCATTATATTTCCCTCAGGAAATACAAATCTACTTGTAATTACTTTTCATGCATGGATTGAGTATTAGAGGATGTGCGTACTTGCTGGTCCTGTAGGTGTACTTGTAGGTGACCTCTCTGGAGACCTGCCGAGCGAGTCCGAATAGCTCGTCCCTGCGCATCAGTAATGCCACCTCCTTCATACACAGCTGGGCTGCTGCTTCGTTCACCGTCAACTTAGAGGCAGAAAATTAGAAAACATTTTAGCTATGAGAACAAGAGTGTGATGTTCATACTTGAAGATAATGTGTGTTGTGCATTGAGGGTGCAATTATTGTGTTCTTTTATTGAAATATATTAGTTCTTAAATGCTATGTATGTTTAGGTTATTTCAGAGTGTATTGTGACATAATCAGGAGTTTATAGATTTCATTAGCAACATGTATAAATATATATAAATAATGCATAAATAGTGGTATTTTAAAGTTCAGTCAGTAGCCATTGAAAAGGAGCAAGATGTACAGATGTACTAGCCAAGGTCTTACTGTATTCGTCTTTGTAAGTAAACAGATAATGGTGATACTTTGTAAGTTAACAATTACTAATAATCAGTATATTTAATATTATTAATTTTTTTCTTGTATGTCAGTTGCAGATCTGTATAAATGGCTTTAAAGAAGTGACCTTGTATTGGACAAGTCCTTTATTTGTTAACTGTCTGTCTAGCTTTATTTATATATGTTTGTGAGGACAAAACACAAATGATTTAAGCACAAATGAACATTTAGTAAATCAACATGTTTTTCCCTTCTTTGCAAATGTTGCCCATAATTTAAAGGTAGTGGTCATTCAGTGCATACTTATTTTATATTTAATATACACTGAATGACCATGGGGCGGCACGGTGGCGCAGTGGATAGTGCATGGCAATAAGATCCAGGGTTCGAGCCCCGGGTGGGGCGAAATTTCTGTGTGGAGTTTGCATATTCTCCCCATGTTCGTGTGGGTTTTCTCCCACATTCCAGAGACATGCATGATAGGTTATATGGGGTCTATAAATTGCCCTTTAGTCTGTGAATGTGTTTGTGTGTATGTGTGTCCTACGGTAGATTGGCGTCCTGTCTAGGGTTGTTCCTGCCCTCACGCCCGAACTGGCCTCCCCACGACCCTAGAACTAGGAATAAGCGGGTATAGAAAATAAATGAATGAATGAACAATCATGTGATTAGGAACACCTGGCAAGTGGCATATGATCACTGATAAAGTTACAAATCAGCGAGGCAGCCTGCTGCATCTGACATGGGTTGACTTGTTTATAGAGGATGTTTGCCACCTTGTAGTCTGTCCTCTGATATCTGCGTGCTGTAATTGATAAAACATTTGAACTTGTTATTAGCCAGGTGCTCTTAATCAAACGACTGTTCGTGTAGAATTGGGCTGTTGGCGGTAAAATGTGTTTGTATGTCAGAAATAAATCACACAATAAAATAATAAACAGTGTCTGTTAGTGTGATAAGGTGTGACAAGTTCATATTGTAACTGACATAAATAACTGATTTATTAAATTTATTTAATTTATTAAGTAATCTAGAAGGGTGATCTTTTATTAGTTATATTAATATAAAAGTGCTATATCTGACACGGTAAATTCCTCCAATATATGTTAAATAGTTACTACAAAAGAACCTATTTATAAATCTGTGCTAATGTCATTTATAGAAAATGTTTCAACACCCTCTGACAAATCAGAATTCAGAACTGTGGTGAAAATGTCAAGACCAACCTCATGGAGTGTGAGATGTTTGCCATCCTTTCTCTTGGAATCGAAGCGCCCGTAAATGGCGCTATATTTGCGGATCTCCTCTTCTCTTTGCGGGTCGTCGTCGCTCATGTCAAAGATGTGACCAATCATTTTAGCTAGCTTTTTGTTAGCTTTGAGCTGCTCTCTCAGCTCTGCCGGGTCGCTTTTGGAAAATGTCCGAGACATTCTGTCTACACACTCACTGACGGCCTGAACTGCAGCGATGTCCAAAGCTTCCAGGGTGTCGCGTGGAAGCGGGGACGAGGGTGAACCTAGGTCTGCTGGTGAGATACTTCTCTCAGCCCAGAATCGCGGCTCATTTCCCATCTGTAGAGGCGATGCAGTGGATGATGAGCTCCCGCTGCCTGTTTCTGCTTTAGGCGGGTCCATTTTGGGAACTTTGACAGGAAGTACAGGGCCATCAGGGAGTTTATAGACAGGGATGCTGCAAACAGGAAGTGAAGCAAGTGGCTGGTTAAACAGAGCTGGGTTGGTGACCCAGTCACGTAGAGCTTTCTGTAGACGTCGCACGTGCAGTGGCTTGCTGGCCATCCCCACCAGCGCCATAATCTCCAGGAACTCATCCTCTGCAGCCTCGCATAGCTGCTGCACATCATCTCCTCCCTGCTGGATGAACGCGTCGAAGTAGCACAGAAGGTTGGCACGCTGGAGAATGCGGTAGAGCTGCAACTCGCCAAGAGTCCTGGGCAAAGTCGCTGCCATGACCTGAGGCAAGATAGAAAAAAAACAGCAAGGTGATGATACAATAAGCACCGGAGTGGAACATGAGGAAGGAAAATAGTGATAGATAATGTGTTAGTCTAAAGTCATCCATACTGTTTTATTCCTCCTCTCACACAATAATCTGATATTTTTAATTGGATAAACAGGGCTTAAATTGTAAAGAAAAACATAAAAATTCCAGTTTCTTTCCAGTAACTCATGCTAACCACTGAGCTACCTATGCTACATCATAGATATTGTCTATACTTAAAAAAACTGACTCACTGAAAAAAATTATTACCAAGCTAGCACTATTATTTTTTTTTTTATCATCAATGTAATGCCTTTGAGCATCATTCAAATAATTCAATATTGCGCTAAATATTGTAACTGTAGTAACTATAGCAGATTTAATGGTACATTAAAAACATTCAATAGGAAGAGATAAGAACAGTGAAAGAACGCACTGCTATAAAACCTATAGTGCTTTATTTAATGTTTCTTATTTCTACTTATCACAGATTATCTATTGCAGAGACCTGATTTGTCCCAAAAGTGACTTATTAAAGGATAAAAGATGACTACTGGACAGGCGAATGAAAACAGAGACATTAAAGGGTCAGCCGTGGCTTATTGGATAGGGTAAAGGGCTGGGGACCAAGAGATTTCTGGTTCGAACCCCACTCTAGGCAAGTCATGGCTGAAGTGCTGTTGAGCAAGGCACCCAATCCCCAACTGCTCCCTGTGTGCCTCAGAAGAGTGCAGCACACTGCTCCAGGTGTTCAGCCCTGGATGGGTTAAATGCAAAGAAAGAGTTTTCCTACGGGGATCAATAAAGTATCAATTATTATTATGAATTGATTTATATATGGGATCGTGAGAGAACTCTCCACTGATTTTTTTCTTTTATTATGTGATTTTGAGTCCAAAATTATCCACAAATTATTTGAATCAAATTTCACAAAATGTAAAATCCTAATTTTAACATAATCTCCCTTCGTATTAATAAACTTCTTTCCATCTATCTACAAGTTTCATATTCGCTCATTATAAAATGTATTAGGCCGAGCTCTGAGCCACAAATGCACCGCTGTCATGGTTTATTGCACAGGCAAATCCATGTCTTATTTGCAAATTATTTGCCATATATTCCACAGTCTATACAATAGAATCAGTTTATGCTCATGTTATTATCATCAGGACGTGGCATGGTGCATGGATGAGAGGCAAGTGTAAGAGCGCCTGTCAGGCTCCGGAGCTGCTGGGAGAGTCGCATACCACACTCCACCTCTGCAGCAAGGCGTAGGAGGAACTCTCCATCACAACAGCACTGTGTTTCGTTTGTTCCTGATCTCCACCGTTCAGATCCCACTGCCTTCCCAGAAATCCCCCTCTCTCAGAGGTGTGGGCGAGGAGCGATACGTGCTCAGAGGTCACAGCATTTCATTTTGAGACTTACATCTCATTTTGAATGCAATTCACAGAGAACTTATTTTAATTTTTATTTACATGTTACATTACAGATTGCTTTACAGATAAGAAACATATTAAAAACTAAACTTTCGCGAATTACTGCAGCAATTACTGTGGCGTGGCATGGATTCAATCAGTCTGGGCACTGCTAAGGTGTTATGAGAGCCAAGGTTGTGCCGATAGTGGCCTTCAGCTGTACTGCATTGTTGGGTCTGACAGGTCGAATCTTCCTTTTTACAATACCCATAGATTTTCTATAGTGTTGAGTTCAGGTGAGTTTGCTGGCCAATTAAGGACAAGGATACCATGGAACTTAAACCAGGTTCTTGTAGATTTGGCACTATGTGCAGGTGCCAAGTCCTATTGGAAAATGAAATTAGCATCTCCCAAAAGTTGGTCAGCAGCAGGAACAACTGGAACTAGATTGCGGGACCGTTTAATGGCGGTAGCTGATTAGATTGTGGCACCAGGTGTCTTCAATATTAAACCTTTTCACAATATTAACATTTTCTGAGATAATGAATTTGGGTTTTATTAGTTGTCAGTTATAAATCAGCAAATTAAAAAAAATAAACACTTGAAATATATCAGTCTGTGTGGAATGAATGCGTATAATATACAAGTTTCACCTTAATTGATTTACTGAAATAAATAAACTTTTTAAGATATTCTAATTTTATGACCAGCATCTGCTTAGGTAAAATTATTGGATTTGGTACTACTTTGTCTTACTGTGCAGTGGTATTTGTGATACAACGAAAAGATGGGTAAATACACATTTTCCAAAAATTATGCTATTTATTTGGTTTACTGTAGATGCAGTCCTGCAAATAATAACCGTGAAAGATCCCCAGTAAAACCATAAATTATGTGAATTAATCAATGTTACTACGTACCAGATCGGTTGCGACCCGGGTAAACAATCAGTTGAGGTGGCAAACAGGGTACTGGCGGAAATTGGGCTACTGTTTGCCAAAGACGACGAGGAAGGAAGCGTGTAGGGAGAGAGAACAGGAGAGTCAAGAGTGTAGGACTTAAATTAGCAACCCTGAATGTAGGAAAAATGACAGGGAAATGTAGAAAACTGCCTGACATGAAGGAGAAGAAAGGTGGATATTTTGTGTGTGCAGGAGACAAAGTGGAAGGGTAGCAAAGCTAGAATCATTGGTGCAGGTTGTTCTATCATGGTGTGGATAGGAAGAGAAATGGAGTTGAGGTGGTCCTAAAGGAGGACTATGCAAAAAGGGGTGTTGAGGTGAAAAGGGTGTCAGATAGGGTGATGAGTTTGAAGTTAATAATTAAAGGTGTAATAGTGAATGTTGTCAGTGGCTGTGCATCACAAGTTGGCTGTGCGTTATAGTAAAAAAAGAGATTCTGGAAGGAGATAGATGAAGTAGTAAAGAGCATTCCTAGAGAGGAGATAGTGGTGATTGGTGCAGATTTTAATTGGCATGTTGGTGAAGGAAAAAAAGGAGATGCGGAGGTTATGGGCAAGTTTAGTGTTAATGATAGAAATCTAGAAGGACAGATAGTGGTGGATTTTGAAAGAAAGAATGAAAATGTGGTACACATAATTAGAAGAAAAAGCACAGGGTTATCTACAAGAGTGAAGGCAGGAGAGTACATTCTGTGTGGACGAGGTCACTTGAAAGAGCTTGGAGACTGTAAGGAAGCGGCAGGGGATAGTGTGGCTAGACAACATTAGATGGTGGTTTCCAGGATGACTCTGGTAGTTAGAAATAAAAAGATGGCAAATGTAGAGAAGAGGACAAAATGGTAGAAGTTAAAAAAAGAGGAATGTCCCTACATTTGCTACCTTAAGTCCTACACTCTTCACTCTCCTGTTCTCTCTCTGTCTCCTCACATGCTTCCCTCCTCATCATCTTCGGCAAACAGTAGCCCAATTTCCACCTGAACTTTTGGCGGTCGTTGTTAACCCGGGTCGCAACAGATTCTGTATGTAGTAACATTGATTAATTCACATAATTTATATGGCGAATGTTTTACACCGGATAGAGGGTGAGGGAAAGATGGAAGGAGTATTTTGAGGAGCTGATGAATAAAGAGAATGACAAGGAAAGAAGAGTAGAAGGCATAGAAATAGTGAAACAGGATATAGTAAAGATTAGCAAGGATGAAGTAAGGAAAGCTTTGAAAAGAATGAAGAAGGGAAAAGCAGTCGGACCTGATGACATACCGGTAAATGTATGGAAATGAATAGGAGAGATGGGAGTGTTGTTTTTGACTATATTATTTAATGAGATTTTTGATAGTGAATTGATGCCTAAGAAATGGAGGAAAAGTGTACTTGTACCGATTTATAAGAACTTGAGTGAGATGCAGAGTTGTAGCAATTACAGGGGCATAAAGTCATACAATAAAGATTTGGGAAAGAGTTGTTGAAGGCTTAGACAATCAGTGACTGTTGTGAGCAGCAGTATGGTTTCATGCCAAGAAAGAGCACAGATTTTTGCTTTGAGAATGCTGATGAAGAAGTAAAGAGAAGGTCTGAAAGAGCTATACAGTGTCTTTGTGGATTTATAGAAAGCTTATGATAGGGTGCAGAGGGAGGAACTGTGGTGTAGATTAGTGCAAGACATGTATGGGAACAGCATGACAGTAATGAGATGTGCTGTAGGAGTATCTGGTAGCTTCAAAGTAAAGGTGGGCCTGCATTAGGTTCGGCTCTAAGCCCATTCTTGTTTGCTCTGGTGACTAATACTTGTAGATGAGATGCAGATGATATTGTCATTTGTAGTGAGAGCAGGGAACAGTTAGAAGAGAACTTGTTGAGGTGGAGGTATGCTCTGGAAAGAAGGGGAATGAAAGTCAACATTTGTAAAATAGAATACATGTGTGTCAATGAGGCAGGTAGAACAGTCAAGCTATAGGGAGAAGTGGTGCACAAAGGTGCAGGAATTCAGACATTTAGGATCAACTGTCCAAGCAGATGGAAGTGTGGAAAAGAGGTGAATAAGAGAGTACAGGCAGGACAGAGTGGATGGAGAAAAGTGTCAGGAGTGATGTGTGACAAAAGGGTTTATAAGAGAGTAATGAGACCAGCCTTGTTATATTGTTTGGAGACAGTGGCACTGACTAAGAGACAGCAAGCAGAGCTGGAAGTGGCAGAGCTTAAGATGTTGAGGTTCTCATTAAGAGTGACCAGGATGGACAAGATTAGGAATGAGACGATCAGGGGGACAGCACAGGTTAGAAAATTGGGAGAAAAAGTTAGAAAGGGGCCATTGAGATGGTTTGGATATTTGCAGAGGAGGGACAGTAGATATATTGGTAGGAGGATGTTAGATATGGCTCTGCCAGGTAGGACGCAAAGAGGAAGATCAAAACAAAGATATATAGATGTTGTAAACATATAAATGATGTAAACATGCAGGTAGTTGGTGTGAAAATAGAAGGGGCAGAAGACAGAGTAAGGTGGAAAAGATTGACTCGCTGTGGCGACCCCTAATGAACGGGAAAAGCCGAAGAAAAAAAGAAAGAAAAAGAAGAAGAAAATCAGCCCCATTCAAATCTAATGGAGATTTTTATATTTTAAACTTATATTTATTAAAATATATAACTCCAAAAGACAAACCACAGTTGACAGCTAATTTGTCTACATGTGTTCAAAGTGTTTCTGTGAATTAAGCGGGACAAGGTGAATTTTTCGCGTAATAATATATTTAATCATAATAAGAAGCAAAAGAGTGTGGTATGGTTCTGCAGTGGGTTCGATCCATGGCCATGACAACTCTGCAAATTTCTGTGTGGAGTTTGCATGTCCGCCCCGTGTTCAAGCGGATTTTCTCTGGGTGTTTTAATTTCCTCCAGCATGCATGTTAGGCTAGTTGGTGTCTCTAAAAAGGCCCTTAGTGTATGAATATGTGTGTGGGTATATACTCTATAATGGAGTGGTGCCCTGTCTAGGGTTGTTCTTGCTCTTGCGTTCAGAGTTAACGGGTGGGCATTGGCTGGCCCGCAACCGCATGTGGATCAAGAGGAAGATATTGAATGAATTAATGAATGAATGAATGAAAGATGCAGAATAACTCTGTGGATAAACAATAAACTGCTGTTCGAACAATATATTTAAGTAGCAAAAACTGCTAAATTAAATTAAAAAAATTTTTAAAAGATAAAAAAGATACCCTACCACTAGAGATAAATTTTTACAGGAGACTTCAGCAATTTCATACTGTTAAATGTAACGTTTAAATCTATCTATCTATCTATCTATCTGTCCATCTATATATCTATCTATCTATCTATCAAGTGATGTTATGATTCGATTCAGTACTGCTACAAATCAATTCAGTATTAACGCAGTTAAATCAGTATTGTTATGATTGAATTCAGTGCAGATATGTTACTAGTAAATGCTGCTTTGAATAAATTCACTACCAATATATGAGTCAATTCAGTATTGTTATTATTCTATTTAGGACTGATACAAATTAATTCAGTTCTAACTCGGTCTTGTTATTAATCAATTCAGTACAATTTAGTTCAGTATTATTACAATTGAATTATTGATTGAGACTCTAATCAGTACTATTACAATTAGTTAGTCAGTACACTACAGATAAAAAAAACTGATATTTGTTTTGTTTAGTGCTAGTTAAGTCATTGCATATTTTTAAGGTTTATGACCAAGATGTTTTTTTTTCAATGAGCAAATATGAGAGAAAATATTTTAATAAATATTTATTATTTTGAAGATAAAAACAAACCAATAATATACAAGATATTGTGTATAACCTGACAACTAATGTTTTAAAAAATTTAGATTTTAAAAAAGTTGGAACAAAATACAAACTGTAAGTGAAAACGTAATGCAATAATTTACAAATGTCAAAAACTGATATTGTATTTCCAATAGAACATAGACAACATATGAAAGGTTGAAAGTGAGACATTTTAAAATTTCATGCCAAATATTGGCTCATTTGAAATTTAGTGACAGCAAAAGATCTAAAAAAGTTGGGACGGGGTAATACAAGGCTAGAAAAGTTAAAGGTACAAACAACTGCAACTCATTAGGTCAATTGGCAATAGGTTATTAAAATGACTGGGTATAAAAAGAGCATCGGCTCTCAGAAGTAAAGATGATAAGAGGATCAGCAATCCCCCTAATTCTGCGCTGAAAAATAGTGGAGCAATATCAGAAAAGGAGTTTGACAGTGTAAAACTGCAAAGAGTTTGAACATATCATAATCTACAGTGCATATTATCATTAAAAAACATTAGCATTTATTTCAGAAGCCTGCATCTTTGATGTTATGCAGTTGCATAGTGTGTGTGACAACATCGATGCTAAAAGGTATATCCAGGTTCTAGAGCAACATATGCTCCCATCCAGACGACGTCTGTTTCAGAGAAGACCTTGCATTTTCCAACATAACAATGCCAAAATGTTGAGATGTGTTGTTGTCACAAAATTATACATTTTCTCAGTTTAAACATTTGATATCTCATCCACTGCTCTATTCTGAATAAAATATGGAATTTTAAAACTTTCACATCATTGCATTCTGATTTTATTTACAACTTGTACCTTGTCCCAACTTTTTTGGAATCAGGTTTGTACATGCTAATACATGAAGACATTTTTAAATGAGCTTTTTTTAAGCAGCACAATTACATTGTTATCATGTATTTAATGATTATACTGCATCCTGTATACTATCATGATAAGATATTTCATATCATCCCCATCACTGCAGCTCTGCTGCAACATGAGAATAAAACAGACTTTTAATGACAGCGAGTCATCATGCATCTTCAGGAGAGTTAAAATGAACACACACACACACAAACTGTGAGCGCTAAACTCCTGCCTCTCCAACAGAGGACGGAGACCGAGGCCTATAGTGCACAGAACCTTGTTGAAACAAATTTAGCATGAAGCATTTATGGGCTCTTCAGTCTCACTCTCTCTTTCTATCTCTCTCTCCTGCTTTCACCTCGGTTTAGCTTCACAACATGGCTCGCTATCAACACTCTCTCCTAACAGCAGACATTCTTTAATGAGCAAGAATATTATTATTAGAGAGAGAGACAGCACTCACACACCAGCCTCTTCTGGAAACCAGCACAAAGACCACTGACTGTTCAACTGTCTCAATGACTGACAGACAGACTGACTGACCAAAGGGCTGTCTGTCTGACTGACTGACAAATTAACTAAGTTAACAGACTGAGTGACTTAATAAGACAGACTGACTGCCTGCCCAACTGACTGAACAATTGCCTACCAATTAATTAACTGAATGATTGAATGACTGACTGACTATCCAACTGTCTGAATTATTGAATGACTGACTGGATAACTGACTGACTGAATAACTGAATGACTAGTTGAATGTTTCATTAATTGAATTTTAAATGACTGATTGATTGACAGAATTATTGAGTAACTGATTGATTTACAGACTGAAGATTGAACATTACAGACTGATTGATTTATTGTCTGTCGAAATTACTGACTGGGTAACTGATTGACTGACTGACTAATTGAATGACTGATTGATTAAAAGTTTGATTAACTAACTGATAAACTGACAAATTTACTGTCTATATGGTTGGCTAACTGACTAAATTAATGACTGATTGACTGACTGACTGACAGTTTGACTAAACAAATGACCACTAACTAACTGAGTGAACTAACAAACCATCAGCCAGTGAATCAAAAAACCAATTAACAAACCAACTAACTATCCAGTTGACTAACAAACCAGCAAACTAACTAAATTACCATCCAAGTAACCAGCAAACAAATTATTTAACCAACCTCTGAATCAATTATCGAATTAATAGGTAGCATAAATAAAAATAATATATATGCTACATTATCAAAAACAAAACCAAACAAGCAAAACAAATAAATACTGTACACTGTAAATGCTGTCACTGAGAAACAAACTTGTATCTATGCTTTTTTTATAAACACATTACTGTATATACAGTTTTCTTCTTTTCTAAACAAACAAACGACAAACGAGTAGTGTTACGCTTATGGGGTTCCCTCAAAAGTGTCTCCATTTAGGATGCACAGAAAGACTAAAGTTACTTAAGAATCCACGAGGAAGCGTTTTGTTTATTCCAAATACAATATATATTTTATTTCCCGTAAAGCACAAGAATAACAAAAGAAAGGAGAAAGTACTGATCTTACCTTTAAGGAACTTTTTTGCTCTCTCTTAAAATTCCGAATTTTCTTTCTCGGATTTTTATATGAATTTTTTACGCTCGAATTATGCACGAATATGATTAAAAGGCTTACAACAAAAATATGAATCCTGTGAATGCTAACTCAGGTCAGTGGGGTAAGGCGTCGCGCCACATCGGATGGGTATGAATTAAAGAGACACAAAAAGAAAGGAGAGAGAATGAATAAGTCGTGCGTGTCTGTAGGTAGTTCCGCGATTCTTGCCGTGTGCGCGCGTGCGTGTACGATTAAAAAAATAACAAACAAACAGCGATAAATACGCACTAGTTTGGTTTCCGCCTTACTTTCTTTCTTTCTCTTCTTTCTTTCTCAGTCCCCTCTACTGCCCGAGTTGGGATATTCCGCGCTGCTAGAATCGCGCGCTCGCACTCCCACGCACAGCCCGCCCACGCAGCAACGTGCGTCACGCGGGCGCGTGGGAGGACTGCTCTGCTGTGTACCGCATCAACACACACACGGTGTGAGTGAGAGAGAGAGAGCGTCACCAGAAGCGCCCGAGCTCCACTGCGTGTGCACGAGCTCTCTGCCCACATTTTAATTCTGACAATCACTGGATTAGGAACACTTGGCTAATAATTGGCTGGCCCAACTTTTTCATTAATAATAGCATACAGACACGGCAAGAATAGCGCGCACACGGCAAGAATCGCGGAACTACCTACAGACACGCACGACTTCTCTCTCCTTTCTTTTTGTGTCTCAAGGTGGCAAACATCTTCCATATAAACGTCAGCCTATGCCACCCACATCAGTTCTGCCAGTTCATCTCACTGGTTTCGCTTTTTGGATCAGCTAAATGTGGCCACTGTGTGACCTTCAGCTGGATCTTGAAGGTCTTCCACTTGTGGTACAACCTTGGTAGTGTTTCAGTTGGTGAAATGTCTGGATTACAACTGTCTGTTCGCAGTCAAAGTCTCTGTTTACCCACAGCTGGTAAATGACGTCTTCTGCTGTACATTGGACAGATCAACACTTTATAAATGACTGCGTCATAACCACCAATTGAAGCACTATTAGTAATAATATGCCACCTGCATGGTGTTCTTAATTAGCTTCTTAATGTCAGACCCAGTACTGCCTCAAGAGCAAATGCCATGCTCAACTGTGCATATGCCTCCCCACTGCAGGACCTTTGGATGAACTCAAAAAACAAGAAACAAGTGAAACATTCTTACCTACAATATTAGAAAGGAGTTAGACAGTTTAAAATTGCAAAGAATTTTAACACATTACCATCTACAGTGTGTTATAACACTGAAAGACTCAGAGAATCTGGAAGAATTGCGTAAAGGTCAAGGCTGAGCAACTATACTACTACATTAGAAAAGAAAGGTTTAACATTCCTATCCTTCAATTTGAGAAACTTGTCTCCTCAGTCCCCAGACGTTTACAGAATGTTTTATAGAGAAAAGGAGATGTCTCATAGTGGTAAACATGGCCTTTTCCCAACTTTTTTGAGCTCAAAAAATACATTTTCTTAGTTTAAACTTTTGTCATCTTTTGTCATCAACCATTATGTCACTTTCTATTCTGAATAAAATATGGAATTTTAAACGCACACATCATTGCATTCCATTTTTATTTACAACTTATACTTTGTCCCAACTTTTTTGGAATCTGGTTTGTATATTCTCTGTATATTCTATTTATCTGTACTAGAGAGACATCACCAACCGGAAACAAATTCTTTGTGTGTGTAAAAATACTTGACCAAATAAAATTGATTCTGCTTCTTATTTAATGAAGAAATTGTACCCTGGAATACTGATTAAGGGAAAAACACGTTTTCCATAATAAAATACAATAAATTATCAGGTAGGTGCTACTGAGTGTCTTAAAGATTCTGATACAATTATTCTGGAGACTGACAAACTTCTTTATTTTTGCTGCAAAATTCAGCAGCCTTTATTATGTTTTTTCTATAATGCAGAAGTCATTCATTCATTCATTATATTCTACGTAATCTACACAGGGTAGTGGGCCAGCCGGTACCCACCTGGCAACTCCGGGCATAAGGGCAGTAACAACCCTAGACACCCTTATAAAACCTGATCACCCGTAGAAAAATTGCATGAACATGCGAACTCCACACAAAAATTTCCCGGGTCCTTCTTGTTGTGAGGCGGCATCACTACCCAATCCACCATCGTGCCTTCATGCAGAAAATATTAAAATAAATATCTATAACTAAATGTGTTCTAATAGAAAAAGGGTGCTAAAGACTTTTGCACAGTACTGTCGTGGAAGGGGCGGCACGAGGTAGTGCTCTCATCTCACAATAAGAAGGGCCCAGGATCGATCTCCTGGTGGAGTGACCTGGGAATTTTCTGTGTGAATTTTGCATGCTCTCCCGGTGTTCATGCATGTGTTGCATGATAGGTTAATTAGTGTTCCTAAGTGGCGCCCTGTTTAGGGTTGTTCTTGCCCCTGCGCCCATGATCCCTTGTGGATTATACGGAAGAAATAAATTAATGTCTTGAAAGCAGTATCCAGTGTCAGTGTATTTTTAAATACAATGTTCTTTGTTTAAAAATTAAAATTATAAACAATGTTCTTTCTTTAAAAAATTCTGTTTTAATTTCTGCATAATGTGTGTATTTAAAGCCGTTTTAATTGCCTTTGTGTACGACAGGTGCTATATAAATAAAGTTGACTTGCTTTGAGCGGTAACAAAATGTTAAGATACAAGACAAAGCGGAATATATATTTCACTGCAGATTCCCTGTAACATATTTATTTATAATGAATATTTCTGGAATCATCTTGTGCGACCGAAACCCGAAATGTGTTTTTTCTTCTGAATATTTTATTTTAGCTCTGAGTCAAGAAAATGAGCTGAGCCTCTCCCATGCATGCTGTTAAAGTGTGTGTGTGTGTCTGTGTGTATGTGCAGAAACTCTGGGGTTTAGAAAGACACTTTGGAGAGGGGGATGGGAGGAGCTGCACTCCCACATGCAGCACAACACACACTCCTCTTTCAGGATATTTGCACTCCCCCACACAGTGATTCAGCTGCCACTAAGATGCTCCATACACAGAGATTATACACATACACACAGACAAAATCCCACACATTCATGCACATGCATACACATATTGAAAACACTCACATGCACATACACACACAAACACACAGAGTTGTCTGGATTAGACTCCATTGTTATGGATGACAGATTTAACCCACACATCAGACACCTCCTGATTTTAAAATCTTTTTTTAAATAAATAAATTAGTAACTATGTATTTAATGACCCGGGTACACACAGGCACACACACAATCACATTCTGAAGAATCTTCTTTAGTCTTCAGATGCTATTTTTGTTGCTCAAAAAAAGTTAGCAGCACCAACTAGTTTTTTTTACTTCCTTTTCTCTTTGTGTGTGTTTTTTTATTTTGTGAAACAGAGGGGAACTGAGAAGATTTCAGGGTGAGCTAATTTTAACAACAGAGGACTGAATTGATTTAATTGGCACAAGAAATGCAAAGGCGTTTGTGGTTTGGCTACAGTCTTGATGCAACAATTACAAATTTCAACATATTAAAGTGCATATGTGTTTACAATGTGTTTAAAACTCCCCGAGATGATAAGAGAAAGAAACCTGTGTGTTTGATGGTGAGAGTGTGCAATCCATACATCCATTTCCAGCAGGAACCAGTTTTCTTCCACGTGATGCAAGCTCTTACAGGAAAGAAAGTGAAAGTGAAAGTGATACATTCTGCCACTGTGTCTGCACACAGCGGAATTGGCCCTCTGCATTTAACCCATCCGTGCAGTGAAACACACAAATACACACACACAGGAAGTTTACCATCTAGGTGACTCTGGGTGATACTTGCTAGCATAAATAAAAGAGAGCTCCAGAAGGTTTCACAGATATAAGGCAACATGAAACATAAAGCAACTAGCAATTCCACAGTCAAAAAACAAGAGTGAATGCGTGGAAGACAAAGGATTTTGGATAAAGGAAAGACTCCGTGCGACTCCCACACAGTTACTACTTGGTATGTTGGTATTCGTCATTGTGCTAAGAGAAAGGAGTTTACATTGATACAGGAGGATGAATCAACATCTGTTTTTCTTTCTTGGTATTTATCATCACATTATCTTTGCACGATCATCTTTTACATCATCTCACATTCATATAATAAGTTATACGAACCTGACACTTCACTTCATCTGAAAAAAAAAATAGATAAATCACACCCCCAAGATTTTAAAGTGTTTTACAACATGCACATGGTCATCTGGGGGTGGCACAGTGGTGCAGTGAATAGTGCTGTTTCCTTATAGCAAGAAGGACCCAGGTTTGATCCTCGAGTTGGGCAATCCGAGAAAATTCTGTGTGGAGCGTGGGTTTACTCTGCATACTGCAGTGTCCTCCAACAGTCCAAAGACGTGCCTTCTAGGTCAATTGAAGATGCTAAATGGTCATTGTATATATTCTATAGATATATGACTTGTTATGTGTATAAAATGTAAAACTGATGATATACAGGTACATCTCAATAAATTAGAATATCATCAAAAAGTTAATTTATTTCAGTAATTCAATACAAACACATATATTACATAGATTCATTACAAGCAGTGTTTCTAGTGTTTATGTCTGTTGTTGATGATTATGTCTTACAGCCAATGAAAACCTCTTCTTCTTCTTCTTCTTCTTTCGACCTATCCCTTTTCCACCTCACTCTGTCCTCTGCATCTTCTGATTTCACTACCTGCATGTCTACATTGACTACATCTATACATCTCCTCTTTGGTCTTCCTCTCTGTCTCCTGCCTGGCAACCCCATCTCTAACATCCTCCTACCAATATCTACTGTCCCTCCTCTGCACATGTCCAAACCACCTGATTCTTGCCACTCTAATTTTGTCTCACAATTTTCCAATCTGTGCTGTCCCTCTGATGTTCTCATTCCTATTCCTGTCCATCCTGGTCACTTCCAACGAGAACCTCAACATCTTAAGCTCTGCAACCTCCAGCTCTGGTTCCCGTCTCTTAGTCAGTGCTGCTGTCTTTAAACCATACAACAAGGCTGGTCTCACTACTCTCTTATAAACCTTTCCTTTCACTTTTGCTGCAACCCTTTTGTCACACATCATGCCTGACACTTTTCTCCATCCACTCCATCCTGCCTGTACTCTATACTTCACTTCTTTTTCACACTTCCAATTTCCCTGGACAGTTGATCCTAAGTACCTGAACTCTTGCACCTTTGTAACCACTTCTCCCTGTAGCCTAACAGTTCTGCCTTCCTCTGTGTCATTCACACACATGTATTGAGTTTTACAAGTGTTGACTTTCATTCCCTACCTTTCCAGAGCATACCTCCACCTCTCTGAGTTCTCTTTTAGCTGTTCCCTGCTCTCACTACAGGTCAAAATATCATCTACAAACATCATAGTCCACGGTGATTCATGTCTGACCTCATCTGTTTGTCTGTCCATCACCAGAGCAAACAAGAAGGGGCTCAGAGCAGCTCCTTGATGCAGTCCCACCTTTACCTTAAAATGATCCTTCACACCTACAGCACATCTCACTACTGTGATGCTGTTCATACATGTCCTGCACCAATCTAACATACTTTTAAGCCACTCCCGACTTCCTCATACACCACCACAGTTCCTCCTAAAATACTCCTTCCATCTTTCTCTCACCCACTCCTCACCTGTCAGTACATTTTTAATTCTATCCTCGATGACCCTGACATGTTGCACATCATTTACCGCTCTATCTCTCTGCCTCGCAAGGCAATACAACTCCTTCTCTCCTTCTTTACTGTCTAACCTCTCGTAAAACTCACATGGGCCTTCTGCTTGGTTTTTGCTACCTCCCTCTTTGTCCTACTCTTCATCTGTTTATACTTCTGCCTACTCTCTTCAGTCCTTTCCCTGTCCCATATATTCTTTGCCAACCTCTTTCTCTGAATAATCTCATGCATTTCCTTGTTCCACCACCAAGTTTCCTTGCTGTCTTTCACCTGTCCAGATGACACACCAAGTACCTTTCTGCCTGTCT
>JAOUQV010054482.1:0-17596 GCA_028565295.1 Aspidoras spilotus
CCAAACCAGACAGTGATGGCGCTGCTCAGGATGCTCTCGATGACTCCTTTGTAGAATGTGGTGAGGATGGGTGGTGGTAGATGGGCTTTCCTCAGACGTAGAGACACTTCTGGGCTTTCTTGGTGATTTCTTTCCTCGGTTAGCTGGTCTGCACATTCTCTGAGGACTTTTCCATGAATGTTGTCCTGGTCCAGCAGCTTTCCATGGGTTGACTCTGCGTAGAGTTTTCCTCACATCAGCCACAGTAAAAGACAGGACCCGGTGATTGGGAGAATGGGTGGACTTTCTCGCCATTCCGTTGTTCTGTGCCTCAAGGGAAGCATCACCGTCACAAGCAGGTGGTGTCATCTTGTAGTTGGTGATGGTTTGGATTCCCTGCCACATGCGCTGTGTGTCTCTGCTGTATTGGAAGTGACTGTGGATGATCTGGCCGTGTGCGCGCTTTGCATTTCTGTTTGCCCGGGAGATTTTTGCCCTTGCTCTTCTCAGGGCTGGCTTGTCTCCTGTTTTGAAGGCCAAGTCTCTGGTTTTCAGCAGTGCACGCACCTCTGCGTTCATCCACGGCTTCTGGTTGGAGCGGACGGTGATGCTCTTGGAGACAGTCACATCATCGATGGACTTTGAGATGTAGCTGGTCACTGATGACGTGTACTCCTCCAGGTTATTGATGTTGCTGTAGGTTGCAGCTTTCCTAAACATGTCCCAGTCAGTGCTTTCAAAACAGTCCTGAATGGCAGAGATGGCTTTTGCTGGCAAGGTTTTCACCTCCTTTAGAACTGCTCTTGATCGTCTGACAATGGGTCTGTATGCAGGAATTAGCATAACAGACATGTGATCTGAGTAGCCGAGGGAATGTTTGTGTAAACAAGATCCAGCGTGTTCGCTCCTCTCGTAGCAAAGTTCACATGTTGATGGAATTTAGGTAAAACTTTCCTTAGATCTGCATGTTTGAAATCTCCAGCAACAATAAACAGTCCATCAGGGTGTGTGTTTTGCAGGTCGCTAATAGATCCATACAGTTCACATAGCGCCTGCGTAGCATTAGCGGCGGGTGGAATGTAAACACTCACAAAGAACACTGTGGTGAATTCACGCAGCAAATAAAAAGGTCTACATCTTACCACCATAAACTCCACCAGCGATGAGCTTCTCTGAAGTCGGATGTAGTCTTGTTTATTTTACAGCGAGCAGACATTGGCGAGCAGGAGAGACGGGAGAGCTGGCCGGGTTGGCTTTGTTTTTAGCCTAGCATGGACTCCCTCTCGCTTACCGCGCTTTTGTTTTCGCTCGCACCGCTTTCGGCATTTCTTCCCCTGGTCCCCGGCATCAGGAAATGACGAGGCGTCAGGGCTTTGACTCAGTAGCAGGCCAAGATCGCATAGTTTCTCCAACACATCTTCCTTTATGCTGTTTATTGTATGTTTGCGTTAATAAAGGAGTGTCTGACGGTGATATACATGGACATCAGGAGTTCCTACGTCCATATACCAGAGGTAAGAATTGAAAATATTAACAAAAATACTCTTAAAACACAAAAAAAACACTGTTTTGGTCCGGAGCGGCCGCTGCAGGTGCGTTCACGCGTGCGCCGCCATCTCCTCTCCTGGTCATCCAGAGACTGCAGCTCCCTTTTAGCAGGGCTACCTCTGTCTCCATTAATGAGTGTTATTAAACTGTTCAGGCTCACAATAAGAAAGACCCGGTTTCTTTCAACTTCACACACACACTACACCACTGCTCCACTCTCTCCACTGCCTTTCTGTAGTTGATTGCAACTACGGTAGAGTCAGTAGCCATATTCAAATTATGTTTGAGGACCCACTTATTGAATGGTCTTTAGTGGAGAAATATGGATTAGGTTTATGACACTCATTGGCCTGATAATGACTTTGACAAGAGCTATTAATTGTATGGTCATGCTATAGTGAGAATAGGGTTATATGCACCGGGCTGCACCAGTGGCTCATGGTTTTGGATAAACAACACCTTAAAGTGTAGTTCCTCCTCCAAGCCAGGTTGGTTCCTGGAACCGAAACACGCTTGGAGGAAGCGGTCATAATACAACATTGGTGATTCTGACTATCCCTGCTCAACCCAGAGAGCCACAGTCAGTCCAACTTCTGCAGTTGAGTAAGTATTCTTCTTCTATCACCTGACTGAGTAGACAATTATTGTTCTGAATTCTTCCCCTTCCCATCATTTAATGAAATGAATGACTTTCCGGCTAGATGTAACTTTTATAAGATAGATTCTATGACCTTAGTGAACGACATTGTCAGAACCATTATGTTTGGGATCAAATCGAGCGATGTTGCGAGCGATTTTATCTATATCTCTGTCCGAGAGATGTGGTGTGTGCCGCATAATTGAACTAGGTCCACTTCTTAAACGAGAAGGTTGTCTAGCCAGTAGTTTATAATCAGTACGCATGCTATGTTAGGGAAATTTGTATAAGTTTCCGCACCCTGCACGTGACATTAAGGAATCAATTCTCTATCTCAGATGGACTGGTGCTATGAATAGTGAGCATGTCATCCGGTAACATATCTCTATGGAGGTCACTTCAAACTGTTTCGACTTCTTCATACTGTTCTCCCATAGGAAAAAGGCAACAGAACCAGCCCTAGACATAATTTCCATTTATTTACGGCGTCTACTTGTGTTTTTGTCCAATAAAGCAAGAGCTTTAGTTTGGGTAAGTTTTTCTGAGTGGCTTTTATTGACTACAGTAGCACAAGTATACAGTTTTAATAAAACAATTGGGTGCAACAATTGATTGGAGTATTTAAAATTACACTTATAACACAATTGTTCTGGAAATGTAAAATTTTTTCCAAATTTTGGAAATTCTGGAAAATGGAAGCTTTCTTAATTGAATTAAAATTTTGAAAGGCATACAGGCATGCAATGAACAAATGAGCTTATCGCACAATTAATTATTATTTATTTCTAAAAACCCTTAAAATCCAATCAACATTCTTTAATTGTATGCATGTATGCAATAGATAGTTAGATTAAACAATTGTTATACTTATGAACATCAAAACTGAATCTTTCCTTGGAAACGGAAACAAGAAAAAAACGTTTTTAACTTAATTAATTCAATCAATTATCACAAAGTAGGCTTGGATATAATGCATGAATAAGACATTTACTGTCATGCCATTGAGTCATGACAAATAATCGTTGACATTAATGTGTGGTTTAACAAACAAAAAAAATCAAATGTGTATACTTATAAATTAGCAGCCAATTCACGTTATATTATTGCAAATTTAGAACAGAAGTATTTACTCACGTAAATTTTTTAAAGGGGAAAGTTTATTTCCTATACTAATACATATGCTAATAATCCCTATACATCTCTGTAAATTGGAATATCATCAAAAAAATTTATTACAAACAAAGTGATCTATTTCAAGTATTTATTTCTGTTAATGTTGATGATTATTCCTTACAGCCAAAATCATTATGTCAGAAAATTAGAATATTATATAAGACCAACTGAAAAACTGAAAAGTATGTACAGTAAATGCACTCAATATTTGTCAAGGCTCCTTTTGCATGAATTTCTCCATCAATGTGGCATGTCATGGAGGCAATCTGCCTGTGGCACTGCTGAGGTGTTATGGAAGCCGAGTTTGCTTTAATAGCAGCCTTTAATTCATCTGCATTATCTATGGGAATTAGGTCAGATAGGTTTGCTGGCCAATTAAGCAGAGTGATACTGTGGTTATTAAACCAGGTATCGGTACTTTTGTCAGTGTGGATAGGTGCCAAGTCCTGCTGGACAATGAAATTTCTAAAAGTGCTATAAAATGTCCTGGTGAAAGGTTGTGCCGACTTTGGTCTTGATATAGCACAGTTGACCTACACCAACAGATGGCATGATTCCCCAAACTATCACTGATTAAAAAAAACTTCACACCGCTTGGATTATGTGCCTCTCCACTCTTCCACTAAACTCTGGGACCTTGATTTCCAAATAAGATGCAAAATTTACTTCTGAAATCAACACATTGGACCAATGAGCAACAATCCAGTTCTTTTTCTCCTTGACCTAGGTAAGACGCTTCTCCTACAAAATTTTAATGGCCTTTTCTTGATGATCCTTTCAAGGCTGGAGTTATTCCAGTTGCTTGTGCAACTTTTTCTACCACATTCTTTTTCCATCCACTAAATATTCCATTAATATGTTTGGATACAGCACTCTGTGAACCACCAGCCTCTTTAGCAATGACTTTTTCATCATAACCTCCTTGTAGAGTGTGTCACTGACTGCCAGTGACAGTCTTCCTATGATTGTGTAACCTACTGAACAAGACTAAGGAAACATTCTGAACTGAGATTTTGGGTTTTCATTGGCTGCAAGACATAATCATCAGCATTACTATATAATGTATGCATTTCACTGTTTCTATTGAATTACTGAAATAAATTACTTTTTTGATGATATTATAATTTACTGAGATGCACCTGTAGATTCAATGAGAGTTTAAGTTTTTCTTTCAAATGAAAGATTAATTATTAATCACTAAAATTAATCATTAAGCATTAGTACCAAGCTGTCTGTCCCTAATGAAGTGACAGTGTTACTATCAACTTACTATATAGCAAATGTCACTATATTAGCCACCGAGTGGTAGTAGAACACAGTTTAATACTCTTATAAGAATAATAATGCCGGTGTCAACCACTAGGCATTAGAATTCTTCTCACTGATTAGCGCATGTACAAAGGCACCTTTAGCTCTTAAAAGAGTTCTGTTATGAGTTCCACAGCCTAGGAGCAGCCACATAATAAGCACAATCTTCCTTTAGTTTTAAATGAAACTGGCTGCAGCATTTTTAACAAGCTGCAAACGTGCCAACAGGACAGACGCCCATATAAATGCTTCACATTGTCATTAATGCTTGATGCTTGATGATGAGCCAGAGATGACTACCTTAGACTTGCTTTCATTAAGCTGAAGGAAGTTATTTGTTAAACACGGCCTAACTTCCTTCATACGTTCAGAGAGCCTATCCAAAGAATATTTATCCCCAAAGTTAAGGGAAAAATATAGCTGGTTGTCATCTGCATAGCATAGCAATTGCAAGAAATTCTAAACTTCTGAAAATTTTTTCCAGAGTGGCCAGATATAATGACAAAAGAACAGGACCCAGGATCGAGCTTTGTGGTAACCCATAAGTGATGGGGGCAGATGAAGTCAATTTATCCAATCAAACAGCAAGTAAGCAGTCTTTCAGGTAAGAGGAAAACCAACCTAGCGCTCTCCCCTGTAAACCAGAAAAGGAGTTGAGATGCTTCAAAAGAATATCATGGTAAACTGTATCAAATGCTGCAGTAAGGTCCAACATAATTAAAATGACACATTGACCAGAATTAAGTGAACATAAAAAATAATTTGTTAATTGAAGCCCTAATAAGCTGATAAGCCCTAAAGCCCGACTGGAACTAATCCAACATATCATTCACAGCTAAATATGATGATAGCTGGATGATAGCTACAATTTAAAATGGTCATTTAAAAATAGGTCTTTTATTAGAAAAGGTGGTGAGAGCTAAGCTTTTTGATGAGAGCGTGAACCACAGCATGTTTAAAACATAAAGGGACATGCTTATTTATAAGACTGCAGTTTATAATAGAGAGAACACTAGAGCAAACAGTGTCCCAAACACTAGATGTGAAGGGATAATATCCAATGTAGTTTTTGTAGGCTTCATATGAATCACTATATGAGTTAAAAAGGGCAAAGACACCGAGTCAAACTGGGTCAGGAAGGCAGAGCAGGTTGTAGTCTCAGAAATCTTAAAACCTAATGTGGAGATGGCTGATCTGATAGACTTAATTTTATTAATAAAAAAGTGGAGAATTTCTTCACATAAATCAAACGACTCTTTAACATGTGGATTCTCTAATGGATTTAAAATTGTATTAAATTTATTAAGAAGGACCTTAGGATTATGAGAGTGGCTAGAGATCAAATCTGAAAAGTAACTGGTTCTGGCCATTTTTACAGAGAGTTAGAATTTAATCAGTAAGTCTCTAAAAATTTTATTCAAGACCTGTAGTTTATCTTTCTTCCATATGCGCTCTGCCTTTCTGCACTCCTGCCAAGTGGGGAATTAAAGAGAATTAAATTTTCCAAATTTGTGTTAAGCAAATAAATTCTGTATTACAGTAAAAAGGTGATGCTAGATAAGCATCAGAGAACAGTTGAGCAGTAGAAGAATTTATACTGCGAGAATGATGACTATATGACTGTTGGTCAGTACACAACAGCACAGAGCAATGGAGTTGGTAAGCTTGTAACCCTTTCTACAGAAATTCGCAGACAGTTAAAACAACTTTAAAAAAATCTTTATTTTTCTCTTTTTTACTTTTTCTCCCTGGACCAACTATTTATAGAATGTGGGCGGGGTTTACATGACTTTGAGTGTTGCCTTCATTGATCAATTAGTGTGTCTTTTATGCATTTCAAAAATGTTCTGCTACGTATGTTTTGTCCTCAGCGTGGTACCATGTATGTGACTGTGTTTTAACACTCATTAGATATTGTAATGTTGTGGTGATGAATTAATTCCTTGACATCAGAAAAGGTTAAATGCAACAATATATATATATTTAAAAAATTGTCAAACAATAATATGTTTACATTGATATGTATTCTCAATAACCCATGTGAGCAATGGTTTATGTGACTTTAATGCTTATATAGTTATGATATTAAAATCAAGAAAAAGGAAGAAACAAATTAGAGATAATATCTATCATTTGTCTAAAGGTTAACACATTATTAATATTTAACTAAGCTAATGCATGGGTTATAGGTAAATATGTCTATCATTGGCATAACATTTTAAAACAAACAAAAAAACAAAATAGTTTATAAACAAAATAGTTTACAAAATAGTTTATAAATAGTTTATAGTTTATAAATAGTTTACAATAAAAGCTGTTTATGTGGATTATAGAATAATCCATTAGAGTTTCTTTCCTGAAGAGGGAACAAATATTAAACAGACACATTTTATTTCAACATATTTTTGCTCAGGCAGTGTGTCTTGGTAAATGTCTATTTTTTTTAATCTGTAGACATTAGAATACGTTTTAATTCCTTGTTCTTTATTACGGGGAAAAATCAGATCCAGGCACTGTTCCACTGTTGTTAACATTCCTGGAGTGGGGTATTTTGGTTTGTTGTCTATGGAGGACTCAAGTGTTTATTCTTCTGAGGAGGGGCCATCTGTGTCAACACACTGTTTTGTTCTGCAAGGCCACTCTAATGAGATAAGGATAATGCCTTAGGATCTGTTTAAATCTGTCTTTCACTGTGTTTGAAATAGAGTTATTGGCATGGTCATTAAGTGTTAATGAGTCCCACAGTTAATCCATTAATTAGTAGAGAAAATTGACAACTATCTTCTTGGTTTTCTGAAAATTGAGGATGAGATCCAACCACCACTGTATCATCCACGAACTTGACCACAATTTTGTCATAAGTTTGTACTAGTGTAGTTGGCTGAGCATACAGCCCTAGTGGAGCTGGTGTTGAGGATGATTGTGGAGGATGTGATGTTGTTTATCCAAACTGGTGTACATCCTTTGCTGCATTGTTGGTCTGTTTCAGGTGCCTCATTACCTCTCGAAGCACTTCATGGTGACATAAGTGAGTGCAATAGGTCGGTAATCGTTGAGACATGTCGTGGAAGAGGTCTTTGGTTTTGGTTTCTATTAGAAAAGTTTTAATCTTTTAAAAGCTGGCTTTTAAATGTTACAGGATAAAACCACTTTGCACTGACTTTGTGCTCCATGATGCGTTATCACCACCCAGTTTTGCCGCTTTGCTCCTACCTTTGTCCACTTTCAGCCACACTGCTCAATGTTCATTCAAATTGAAATTTGATCCAGTAGCAATGTAGTTGGTAAGCTTGTAACCCTTTCTACAGAAATTCGCAGACAGTTAAAACAACTTTAAAAAAATCTTTATTTTTCTCTTTTTTACTTTTTCTCCCTGGACCAACTATTTATAGAATGTGGGCGGGGTTTACATGACTTTGAGTGTTGCCTTCATTGATCAATTAGTGTGTCTTTTATGCATTTCAAAAATGTTCTGCTACGTATGTTTTGTCCTCAGCGTGGTACCATGTATGTGACTGTGTTTTAACACTCATTAGATATTGTAATGTTGTGGTGATGAATTAATTCCTTGACATCAGAAAAGGTTAAATGCAACAATATATATATATTTAAAAAATTGTCAAACAATAATATGTTTACATTGATATGTATTCTCAATAACCCATGTGAGCAATGGTTTATGTGACTTTAATGCTTATATAGTTATGATATTAAAATCAAGAAAAAGGAAGAAACAAATTAGAGATAATATCTATCATTTGTCTAAAGGTTAACACATTATTAATATTTAACTAAGCTAATGCATGGGTTATAGGTAAATATGTCTATCATTGGCATAACATTTTAAAACAAACAAAAAAACAAAATAGTTTATAAACAAAATAGTTTACAAAATAGTTTATAAATAGTTTATAGTTTATAAATAGTTTACAATAAAAGCTGTTTATGTGGATTATAGAATAATCCATTAGAGTTTCTTTCCTGAAGAGGGAACAAATATTAAACAGACACATTTTATTTCAACATATTTTTGCTCAGGCAGTGTGTCTTGGTAAATGTCTATTTTTTTTAATCTGTAGACATTAGAATACGTTTTAATTCCTTGTTCTTTATTACGGGGAAAAATCAGATCCAGGCACTGTTCCACTGTTGTTAACATTCCTGGAGTGGGGTATTTTGGTTTGTTGTCTATGGAGGACTCAAGTGTTTATTCTTCTGAGGAGGGGCCATCTGTGTCAACACACTGTTTTGTTCTGCAAGGCCACTCTAATGAGATAAGGATAATGCCTTAGGATCTGTTTAAATCTGTCTTTCACTGTGTTTGAAATAGAGTTATTGGCATGGTCATTAAGTGTTAATGAGTCCCACAGTTAATCCATTAATTAGTAGAGAAAATTGACAACTATCTTCTTGGTTTTCTGAAAATTGAGGATGAGATCCAACCACCACTGTATCATCCACGAACTTGACCACAATTTTGTCATAAGTTTGTACTAGTGTAGTTGGCTGAGCATACAGCCCTAGTGGAGCTGGTGTTGAGGATGATTGTGGAGGATGTGATGTTGTTTATCCAAACTGGTGTACATCCTTTGCTGCATTGTTGGTCTGTTTCAGGTGCCTCATTACCTCTCGAAGCACTTCATGGTGACATAAGTGAGTGCAATAGGTCGGTAATCGTTGAGACATGTCGTGGAAGAGGTCTTTGGTTTTGGTTTCTATTAGAAAAGTTTTAATCTTTTAAAAGCTGGCTTTTAAATGTTACAGGATAAAACCACTTTGCACTGACTTTGTGCTCCATGATGCGTTATCACCACCCAGTTTTGCCGCTTTGCTCCTACCTTTGTCCACTTTCAGCCACACTGCTCAATGTTCATTCAAATTGAAATTTGATCCAGTTTGATCCTCGCTGACCATTGCAAAGGGCATCCAATGATTGGACTGAGCCACATTTGCTCTGTATTATATTATTAAAGTGTCTCGATTGAGCAAATTAAAGCACCATATTTAGACATAAAATAAAAAACGACTAAAAGAATATCTGCTAACATCATTTTCACTTAAACTAAAATACAACTTTTATTTTGCTGTTGTATGACTTGCAACGCCGATAATCAAAAGTGATTGTGGCCTGTTGACATCTTGCACTTTGGCCCACGGCAAGTAAAAAATGAAAGCATCTGAATGACCATTATAGAAGCATTTTCTGTAAAAATGTGTGCATTAACTGAATTCATTTGTGAAGCATTAAAAATGGCTTGTGGTTTTTGAGAACCATTAAAGGTTGTAAAATTTGGGTTAAGTGCAATTGATTACACATGTTAAGGTACAATATGTGGTTTATTATTTTTAATTGAACAGCCTTATTCTAACTGAAGTTACCACATAATATTCAGGGCTTCTTTTGTGTTAATCTTCCCTTTATTTTAGTTGCTATAGTATTCCTATCACTAAAAACCCATCACCAGTATCCAAGATATTCTCCAATCTATAGATTTGCATCTTTCCAGATCTTTATTTTATTATTTTTTGCACCCTTATGTGTAAACCTTAACAGCTGTGCATGGAAGTCTCAGGAAATTAGCAGTTTCGAAATTATACATACACAGCATCTAATACCTGTAATTTGATTACAATGCAACAGTGAGTACAATATTATTTCCTTCTTTGTGTGTATTGGTGTATGTGTATGTGTATGTCGGCGGTGTGTAATGATATTGTAAACCTTTGAATATTTTTCGATAAAATAGCTATTACAACACATAGAATAGCCATGCTAGAAAAATTACTAGACACACGTATGAATTATTATCCAATAAACATGAATTAAGTTTTACTATATAATTATTATTATTATTATTTTTTTTTTATTTTGAAAAACCTTAACACAACCATAATACGCTGTAGAAGGGCAGCAGACAGAGTTAGTACTTCTGAACTCAGTCAACTTTACCAGGGCTTTCGCAGTCTGTTTACCTCCTCGTAGGAGATATCTATGCTCAGTGTACTATAGACATTGCCATCAAATACAGATGATACTCAGTATCTGGGCAATATTGTGGAACAAGGTAACAGCTATTTTCTGTTTCCTAAATGTCTGAAGTGTTTTTATCTTTCTCTTTCACAGAGACTTAAAATGGTTTCCAATTGGCATTATCTATTTAATATAATTAGCAGAGTTTAAGAGTTAAGAGTTTAAGAGTCTAAAGTAGAATATTTAATTAAAAAACTTAAATAAAACCCAAAAAGGACACTAACAGGCAAATCAGGTTATATCACAATCAGTACTCTGGGGACAACGCTCTAGTTACTGGGGTCATGTAGCTCGTTTCTGCTACCACCTTACTTGCACAGAACTTTATTAAAATATTTAGGGACACATGGATTTTTTGTCTCGCTGTTATATGAGGCTGTATTTGTTTGATTCTAAAACGACCAATACAGTTTACACATAGGAGTGTGTGAAGTAAATCTTAACAGGTTATCACTTTATTAGGAACTTTATTAAGAATGGGTTGAGCCACACAATAAAGATTTGGGAGAGAGTGGTGGAGCATAGAGGGTTGTGGAGTTGTGAAGATGTGATTTTTACTTTGAGAATTCTGATAAGCAGTAAAGAGAAGGTCACAAAAGCTCCACTGTGTCTTCATGGATTTTATAGAAAGCTTATGACAGGGTGCAGAGGGAGGAACTATAGCGTTATATGAGGAAGTCTGAAGTGGCTTAAAAGTATGTTAGGCTGGTTCCGGACATGTATTAGAACAGCATGACAGTGGTGACTGCATCAAGGCAGGGGTGGGACTGCATCAAGGATCGGCTCTGATCCCCTTCTTTTTGTTCTGGTGATAGCCAGACTAACAGATCAGTCAAGAATCACCATGGAATATGATTTTTGCAGATGGCATTATGATCTGAAGTGAGGTCAGTTAACAACTATAGAACTAGAGAACTTAAAGAGTTGGAGATATGCACCTGAAAGTAGGGAAATTAAAGTTAAGTAAGAGAGAACACATGTCAATTAGAGGGAGACAGGCAGAACAGTCAGGCTACATGGAGAAGTGGTCATAAAGGTGCAGGATTTCAAATACTCAACTGTCCAAGGGAATGGAAAGTGTGAAAAAAGGGTGAAGAAGAGTCTACAGGGTGGATGGTATGGATGGAGAAAAGTGTCAGGAGTGATGTGTGACAAATGGCTCGCAGAAAAAGTGAAAGGAAATGTTTATAAGAGAGTAGGGAGTCCAATATCCTGTACTGTTCTTCGCTACGGATAAGCTGGATAAGTCTATAACTAAAAGTACTCCTCTGTCTAACCACCAGGTCTGGAAGAGGGTTTCTATGTATCGCTAACCCAGTAAGTTAACCCAGTAAGATCACCTCCTCAAAACCATTTAATGGCAGCCTAAAACTCTGTTGATCAGTTTGTTGAGCTGTTTTGCATCCCCCCTTTAATACAAAATAATACAAATATATTCAAATTCATTGATGTATTGTCACAAATACAATCTATAGAACCCCAAAATGCATTTCCTATACAAAATGGCTGTATTCACTTCAGTTTCCAACAATTCCTCTAAGTACTAGTACCTGTATATTTAGTAAATTGCCTGCATCTGTTCCATATTTAGTTTTCCCAACTCCTGCCCTATTTATTTTATTTTAGGTCACATTAAGATGTTGTTCTTAAGGTATTAACATGTGGCATTTTGCATTGTATTGACATTTTTAAATAACTATTATTACAGGTATACCAAGTATCATGTGAATAAAGAACCATTGAAAAAATCTATATGACTGCAAGCCTCAACTGCTATAGTCATAATGGTTCATTAGTAAAAAAAATCACAGAAACAGAAGGATACAATATATGTCAAAGAGAGGAAGCAAAAGAGGAAGAGAAGGAGTATATAAAAACAAAGAGCCTTAATGAGTAGTTACAGCATATACTCTGGCTAAAGATATCCAGCCTTTATTTTATCCAAATTTTTTGTAAGCATCTTGTCTCCTGAACCAGTTTTGTGTCAATTGCTGTTACTCTGCATCATTGAATGTAGAACAGGGCTATTTTAAGAAAAATATTTTTGTCTGTATGTCTGCATATAAATAATTGACAAATTCATTAACATGTCACCTTATAAATACTAAGTACATAATACATAATACATAATAAGATGTTATGTATACTTTATAGTAATCAAAGTTGAGAAAAGAGTAAATCATTTTCAACATTATTTCTCTGATTTCAGTAAACTTTATCCATCATATTTCCTCATGATATTTATTTAGGCTGACTAACGAATAAACAAATTTTCATCAGACACAGTCCTTGTCAGATGATAAAGTAATAATAAAGTTCTGGACTATAGGCAAGATGATTTAACACTTCAATTCTTGAAGTTTTGGAGAACACAGATATATAACAGTTAATGAAGACTAATAATTGCTAGTGGTGATCAATGGGCCTCTCGTGTAGAGCCTCTGTATTCAATAATATCCTGGAAATGTGAAAATCTGTTATATAATGTACTTATAAACAATATCATGTAATGTTCCAGTTCATTCTATAACTGAAAGTACTCATTTGCCTAACCGGCAGGTCATGGAGAGGGTGTGATGTATCGTCCAGTATACCAGTACGTTTGCTAAATGACCTTCTTTTGACCACTTTCTCAAAACCATTCAATAGCAGCCTAAAACTAAGACTGCCTTCTTGATAAGTTTTCTTTACATCACCCTCTCTTGTGCTGATTTCCCAACAGATAGCTGCACATAAGATAAATAATACAAATTAATACAAATCTGTTTGTTTTATTCTCACAAAAACGATCGAACCCCAAAATACATGTCCTAGACCGAATGTCAGCCTAGACATTTCTGTTTCAAACTCTTCACAATATCCCAAATACTGTATGTATCTAATCTGTATGTATCCATTAAATGGCCCACCCTGGCAGTATATTTAGTAAATTGCCTGCACCTGTTCTGTATATAGTTTCCCCAACTCCTGCCCTCTTTAAGTTATTTAGATTTTTTGATTCACTGACACAGATCACTGTAGATAGATAGATAGATAGATAGATAGATAGATAGATAGATAGATAGATAGATAGATAGATAGATCGATTGGAAAGGACATTAGAAAGAAATTAGGTGTGAGTTGGACCATGGCGAAGGAAAAGTGGAGGACTGTGCAAGACCAGTTTATTCAAGCCCACAACAAATCCATGAGTAAGCGGAGTGGAGATGCTGCCGATAGGGTGAATTCACCAACTCTTTGGAGTCTAGTGTGGATAAAGGCATATATTAATAACCGACCACCTGCGACCAATTACCCAAATAATGAGATGAGGATTGCATTCAACAATGTGTAATATTTTTAAAAATAAACAATATCCTAGATTAGACATAATGTATTAAGGATGAATAGATAACTAATTTATTTTATCCAGTATAGATCGTTTTCTATACTGGATTTATATATATACATCTTTTTTTATGACCTTAATATTAAAAACGAAAAAGGATGAGTACAGCCGGTGTGAAGGCTGATTTGTAAAGTAAAAATAAACCATATTAAATTGATTATATTGAGTAAATCAGTATGAATTTATAACTAATTTTGAACCTGTTGATTTACTCTGTCAAACTTTTGCATTTGGATTTTTTTATTCTAGTTAACAGAAGATGGGGAGGCTAGTGTTTCTGGTCTGCACTTTAACAAACATTCGTCTACATCAAGCTCAAATACATTACCTTTTTCTGATGTGACAACCCCTAATGGATATTGCCACAAGAGAGAAAGAAGAGAAAGAGAAGCCAGGAACAAAATCCAGTTGACAGTGCCCTACTCCAAAGACTGGAAGACATTCATAGGGAGACACAGGCAAACAAAAACTTTTACAGCATACCTGAACACATTCTTGTTATATCTCCCTGAACCTGATGCTTAGGGGCTAATCAAAGAAATACAGCAACTGATGATTTGTTTTAAGTAGTCCTTAGATTCCTAGATTAGCCTAGATTTTTTAATTAATTTTATTATTTTGTTAATAAGAGAATATTACAATTGATTGTTTAAAGCTAGATGTTTGCACTACTGAAACATGCACTTTATCGTTGCCGGAGCTCACATTTTGATTTTGGTTGTGAATTGTTTACGTAAGCTTTACATAATACTTGTAGTGTGCACCTGTAGTTTTACAGCAGCTCATTTTGTTTACAATTGATCCTTTTTTATATAGTTATTGTTTTACAGATTGCTACGCCTTGGAGCTTAGTTCTATAAAGATAAATATATTTGTGCATTGAGTCATGTTTATAAACAGTAAACAATTGGTAACTATGATGTGACATATAGAGATTGTGACATAAACTTTAGAAGGGTTTAAATAGTGACTTGGATTCAAGGATGTTCACATATAATAGCAGAGCTCACACTTTAACGTAGTTCAGTCCTTACATTCTGAGGAAGCATACGTCTTGTAAGTAAATAGTATTTTGTATTTATGTTAAGAATTGGTAATGTTCAGCATGCATAATATTATTGTATTTTTCTTTGTATTTTCAGTTTACAGATTACATAAAGACAGATCCGGCAGTAAAGTCTTCAGTGTCTTTATTTGTTTAAGTGTCTGTCTATCTAAATTATTCCCGAAATTAGTGGGGACAGAACAAAGATACAACTTACTGTTTCATTTGTGAGAATCAGTTCACATATATTATTATAAGTCATGTATTTGTGTGGAGCAGTTCAGAATTATACTGTTGCTTGTATTATTTTGTTATATATTGTGCTTGTCATTTGCCAGTTTTTACAATAAAAGTTTCTTACTGATGTATTATATTACTATTATTATTATTATTATTATTATATTACTTTCATAAATGAAATACATTTTGATAAAATAGAAAATAATAAATATGTAAAAGCATTTGTCAATACTTTCAAAAGATTTCAAAGGACCACAACATAGATATTTAACTTTATTGACAAAAAAATTCAAATTTAATTATGTGCTCATATTAAATTGTTCAATTCTGTCTTTTTGGTAATTTTGTTGCAATGTGCTTCACTGAATCCTGCCAAGAATCCCTTCCTATATCTGTCAGAAAATATTCTTTCAAGCATTCCTTAACAGCAATGCCATCCTGTGTTGCTCTAGCAGCACTGATACGAGGAGTGTCAAGAAGGTTGGTGTCTCCCCGAACAGCTTGTTTTAATTCCCCAGGTAATACCCTCACTGTCTGTCAGTGCAGGGGTGATGTACCATTCATTTTCTTGCTGAAACTGATCTGCACCACATAGATAGTTATGCAGAACAACACATGCTTTGGTGTTTTCTAATGGTGTTTCAATGGAACATTACAGGCCCAAAAATTTACCACCTTGCCCTGGAGTGCCTGTAATGCTAGATCTGCTGATGAGTAGTGGGATGTGACCCTGTTAAGACAAAACAGTAACAAAATACATTTGTAACAGTAACAAAATAGTAACAAAATACAACAAATCCAATAAATTATGAATAAACTGTCATTTCTTTTGGTTTAAGTGTATAAAAACACTTTAAAACTATATAAGCATGAATTGATTACAAAATCATTTTTATATCTATTGTCAACCAAAAAATAGGGTCGCATCAGACTCATCATTGAGTCCACTCCATATAGCTTGGCACACGTTCTTGACAATGCAGCTCACAGTGGCAGAACCCAAACTTAAAACTTGCTGCCAGTTGGTTGATACCTAAAAGAAGGAAGCATATGGTGACAGCTAAACTCTCTGCCCTTACTTACAGGTGCACTGTGCGAGTTCTCATGCCGGATATGTGGGGCCAGCCGGCAAAGCAAGTAATCGGATGCCCTGGGGGACAGCTGAAAGTAATGAAAATGATCAATTTCCCCCTTATTGTAAGGACAAGTGAATAAAATTCTTATTCCAAATTCCTAATTCCAGTGAAATATCTAATGGCCTCACAGACCACCCCGTCTAGAACGCTGCCTTTTTTGTCATTTTTGTAGTAAGTTAAAAACTTACACGTTTTAAATTCCCCATCATCGCCATGTTTTATTTTTTTACCTCAAACTGTCCTCTACAGGATGTGTTTCTCAACAATCATATTAACGGCGCTGATGCATAGAAGTATGTGGGCAGTGACGGTAATACCGCTTAAAACACATACATGAATTTCTGTATGCAGAGGAGTATAAATGAGGTATATCACTGAGAGTCATATGCAGCAGGTGTTTGCAATTATTGAGAATGCCCTGCATTAAACAACTCATCCTCTTCTCCAACAACTCCCCCCCACAGAGTCCACTCTCCCACCCATTACTGACACAAACTTCCTTATAAGCTTATCCAGCCTGTTCTGGTCTCTCACAGAAATGATGCTTCCCAAAAAAAGCAACACTCGCCACAACAAAATGATAAAATGTGTGCAGAAACTAATTACACACATTGAATGACTTCAGCTTTTAAAGTAAATAGAGCCTGCTCTGTCCTTTCTTATAAGCTGCTCTTATATGCACCAACCAGTTCAGTTTGTCATACAGATATACTCCAAGATTCTTATAAGACTGAACATTCTCAATATTCTGTCTATCAATTATAAGAGGCTGATGGAGATGTTTAATTTTCTGCAAGTCCACAATACTTTTCTTGGTCTTTAGTGCATTGTGGACGAGGCCTTTCCTCCTACTCCAGGCAGTGAGGGCAGCAACTATATTTCTATACTCTGTTTCGTCTCCACCCATTACACATTCAATTCAATTCAATTTTATTCATAAAGTGCTTTTAACAATAAGCATTGTCCCAAAGCAGCTTTACAAAAAAATGTTTTTTTATCCCAGATGAGTAACGGTGGCAACGAAAAACTCCCTGAATAAGGAAGAAACCTTGAGAGGAACCAGACTCATAAGGGAACCCATCCTCATTTGGGTGATGTAATCATATACATA
>JAOUQV010054580.1:0-17594 GCA_028565295.1 Aspidoras spilotus
ATATACGTATGTATATATATATATGTATATATACATATATATATATACATACGTATATATATATATATGTATATATATATGTATATATACATATATATATATATATAATGGCACACTCTGACAAAGACATAATATAATAAAGTTAAAGAATAAGTAAAGGAAATTTGATGCGAATTGACTCAGTCTTCTTAACACTGATAAAACTTAAGTACACATTCTTGAACCACAGAAAGTTATAAATACACTTTCTGAATAAGTAGTAACTTAGTCAGTAAAAGAGTTTGGTGTGATTATTGACTCCAGTCGTTAATTTTAAGCTCATATAGATATTACCAGGACAGACATCTTTCATCTCAGAAACATTGTTAAATTAAGAAATATATTAACACTATGATACAAAAATATGCCATTGTTATTTATGTTATTTGTACATGACTTGATTATTGTATTACCCTGTTGTATATATTTATTATTATTTTTATTTAGCACTTCAACACTCTAATGGAAAGTTTTTTAGGAAGATGTAGAACGTTATAAATATAATAAATAGTTTTAAAAATGAGCACTAATTACACAGCCATGTTTAGCTGTAGCGCATTCAATTTCGCTGAAGCGTAAACCATTTCCAGAGCCATTATTGCCAACTGAAAAAAACAGCAATTTCATTGTAATTGAAATGTTGTAGCTGGCTGAGATTTTTCCTGAAATACAACAGCGCCTCCTTGTGCATATGCCCCATTTCAGATGCAAACACTCTCAATTATTTCTCCTTCTTTATTTTAATACTGAACCCATGTGACTTCTCTGGGCAGATCTCAATGACAACAACAGTCAGGCACTGTTTCACAAGCTTGCCTTCGCGGAACAGTTTTTCACTGAGAGCTTTGCCACTTTAACTGATTTGGGTGTTTCTGTTTTAAAAAAGAATTTGAAGAACTTTATAGTTTGTATTCTTTAAAGCACGTGTGGCATAAATTCCAAAATGATGTTGTGTTGGGCAATGGCCTGTTGACGTGAGTGGATGAACAATTACTCAGTGAGTCTCGTTAAAGCATTAAACATCACTCAGTGGTGCTGGTGGTTCAGTGTTTACATGCTCTAGGTTAGTGAACAGAAGGGTTCAAGTACCAGCAATGCCAAGGTGCCATGGCTGTCGCTGCACTCTGTGCCCAATTTTATGAAAACGTATATTTGAAGAAATTAAGTAACGAATGATTGCTTTTATTGTATTCTAGTAGTTGTCAAACTGTTGTTTTGTAACTGATATTTGTAGGTTTTCAGTATTGTGTATGACACAATCTTTTCATTTTTTGTTTGTGCTTGTCTAGTGAACCAGCAGTAGCAGCAACAACGGCAACATTGCCTTTTATCTAAGCATCAGATTTATCAGATTTTCCATCAGCGTTACCCCTACTTGGTTATGCTTGTAATATATGTAGTTTTTCTTTTTGCATTCATTTCCTACAGGTTGTCCCTAAGGATTGAACCTGGGAGCAATTCACCTCGTCTGGTATCTTCAAAGGAAGACATAGGAGGTATCTGTTTTACACATTTATGTTTACTTGATCTCAGTATTCATCTGAAGAAGATTGATTGTTTGTTCTTATGTAATAGAATACCCTTTTTGGTAAACATGGCATATTCTGTGAATTAGACAGTGGCCGAAACCTGTCATTTGACCTTTAGATTATGTGAAGTTTGATCTTGTTTTCCCTGAGCTTGTTATAATAATAATGTTTATAATAATAATGTTTTCATGTCAGTTATTACATGCTTCTAGGCTGCCCACTCTTATTTACAAAATAATTCTTTTTGGAATAAAATGTTATGAATAGCTCACACTTTCAGTTCTATACAAACTTATAGACCTTATAACAAACCTCTATTAATCATCTTTTTGTTTTTGACTGAACATATGAGCAGCTTGAAAATAATTTGTCTAAAAGGGATACATTCATTTTTTCCACTTCTCCAAGCACATAGTTCAGCATTAAACACAGAATCCTACCCACCCCCTTCTCAAAATTGTAATGCCAATGAAGTCACTGATGTTTGTGGTCGGAACTCGTTCTGACTACCATGTTCTAATTGGAAAGGAAAGTCTGTTTCCAGTTAAGGGGAAATTTAAAGGCACTGGGGGAGTCTGGTATTTCTGCCAATGAGTGCTTGTTTCTATACCACAAATATGACTCTGCTTTTATTGTGTAGTGCTTTGGCCCAGAAACCATTATGGCGTTTAAGGATTGTATTGACTTATGGCTTCTTCGTTTGTGCAACTATTTGCAAAATAATGTGATTTTAATGTAGTGGAAATTATTCCCAGGGCTTCTGCAGTGTTATTGGCCAGTTTAATAGTATTTGATCAAGGCTTACAATGACACCCATAATTGGTAATTAAAGCATTAATCTAACACTAATCAAATATATCTCCCTTCTCACAATGTTAATGATTTCAGCTTGCATTCCATTGTGTGTATAACAACATGCAATCTCTGCCTGTGAGTATGAATCTGATACATTGGACATGCATTTCTAAGTGATAAACCTGTAATTGACTGATTATATTCATCAGCGCCATCATCGCCTTGTGATGCTTGGTTGCATGGATGAGTCAGCTTTCTTCAGTGCCCTCTATCTCATGTGACACCAGCTACTGTATTTATTCTTGTAATGTGGCCAATAATACAATGTCATGAACATATCTAAGATAATGGTTCTTCAACCAATCCTGAATCCTCCCATAAATCATTGTAGTACTCTCCTTATCACTTGTTCTCCTAGGATGTTGAACAGACATGGTGAGAGGTTACATCCTTGTCAGACTCCTTTTCTGAAACTGAACCTGACACTGATGCTTATGTATGATTGGCGCTCCTTGCTAATGCACATTGTTGACTGTGGATATTTCTGACCAGTTTGACCACGTGTTAGGAGAAACCCATGCTTGGTTGTCCACAGTCGTTCATGCTGTAACACTGCAGTCGCTGAATTGGGGTGCGTCTCCTTTCTTATGAAGTTGAATGTAGACTGTCTCTGTCTATTCTTATGTGACTTAGATTATGGCTAGTTTCCCACATTTCAATGCATACCTTATGGAGCTTGTTCATAACAATCTCTTCTGCATAAGGCGTTTTAGTTCTTTTCTTCTTGTGTCTTGGTCTTTGCTCTAATATGAATTGTCAGCTGCAAGAAATAAAATAAGCAGGTTTTGTATTTGCAATTAATCTCGAATCACCTGAATTTAGTAACTTAATAAGACTCCAGTAAAGGAGTTTTCATCTCATAGATGAAGAGAAATGGGAGGCCAACTTTATTGATCCCCTTAGGGAAATCCATTTTTCTGCATTTAACCCAGCTGGGGGTGCACTTAGAACATCCGGAGCAGTGTGGTGCTACCCCATTGAGGCACACAGGATGCAGTTGGGGGTTGTGTTTTTTGCTCAACTTCACTTCAGCCATGACTTGTCTATACTGGGGATCGAACTGCCAATCTTTTGGTCTCCAGCCTTTTAAACTATATATATATCATCCAAGATGTTGGTGTATTAATATTCAGAGTTTTCTCAGTAGTTTTTATTTATGTTCACCCACTAGGACCATCAGAAGAGTTATTCTCAGTGAAGTATAACCGGAGACCAACCTGCCCTGATACCTCAGTTGTATGTCATCTCTCTACACCCCCACCCACCTGGCACAGAAAGAGCCACAGCCTGGGAAATAAGTGAGTAGCAAACACTACAGGTTTGAATGTGTTACGTCAGTTTATTTGTGACTGCATTGCATCACGATTTGTGATGGTTCTGCCTATGTAATAATCAATGACATTGGTGCATTCAAGGCTTGCATTATGACGAGAATTATTTTATGAAATTTGAGTGAATTCATTCTATATCTAGAGTAACAACGAATCAAATGAAATGTATTAATTAGCACAATCACCAACGGCAACTGAGGAAAGCCTTGGTCTGGTTAGTAGCCACATATGGGTGTGAAGTCTGGACCGTGATGATAGGCTTTTAAGAACGAGTGGCTCTTAAAGTTGTTGAGGATCTCATGGATGAAGATTATGAGCAAGTCTAAAAGATAAAAAAAGGAGTTCCTGAACTAAAGTGCATCATCTAGAGTGCGGATATTTTTTGTCCCACCCTTGTATTTTGTTAAGTAATTGAGCTGATATGAAGTTAGCTTTCCTCACAGAATATGAATAGTAGATGATCTTCAGCAAAAGTTTAAATATTACAGGTCTCATTAGCTATCACGTTAGATTCACTACCATCTTAGAGGCTTTTGTAGCCATTGTGCACAAGTGTGTTTTCTAAGTATTATTAATATATAAATATATACATAGCTATATTAAATATTGACGTCTGTGATGTCATAGGCGATTATTAGAAGAGCTGGTGTAATTTATATATTTCTCGGTTTCTTGTTCCCCTCTTTGTTTAGCATGATGTGCCAGTTTGGAGTGATGGAGAATAAAAGTGCCACTTTCTCTGTAAAGGAAAAGGCTCGGCATCTCCTGGATGACAGTTTGTTAGAATCACACAGCCCTGTCAGAAATCACACGCACGACTATGTCTTTACCAACGGCATCTCCTTAGGTCCTTGTCATTTTATACTTACTTTCATTATACATTATACTTTACCAATTACATTTTTCCTGTGAATCAAACTTCACAACTTAAACATTATTAGCATCATAAAGATTCATTGGTATTGAGCAAGCAGGATAAAATTAGCTAGCAAGCTGAAAGAACGAACAGATCAGATTTTGGAACAAAACACTCAGAAAATATATTTCAAATAGGTTTTAATTTAGGAACCTGTCTCTAATACTAAGCATAAGGTACAGAATGTGCACAAACTACATGTACAGTAATTACCATCGCAAAAACAATGTGGACACTTCCTGAAATGTTTTTAACATGGACATATTTGTAAGTTTAAAATCATTTGTAAAATGTAATTATTAGAAATACATTGAGGAAATAGTTAGGACATCCCACAATTATTACAACTTAAATTGCCTGAAATCGGAATTATGTGCAGTAGGTGAGCTGCAAATGTTTATATCATCTTTAGTAACAAAAGACATGCATTGATCACAAGAAACTCATACCAACTGTGAGGCATGATAGCGAAAATGTCATAGTTTGGGGCTGCTTTGTTTCTGCAAGTGTTACCGGTAGCAGTCGAAACAACGATAGACAAATGGACTCTAAAGAAATAAAAATAAAACAGCCCTTAGTAATGTTAGTGCTGCTTCCCTGGCCCTCTCACATCCCCCTCACACAATCCAATATTCAAAAATTAGGTAATGGAATGGGATGAGACTTTAAGAGAAGCTTCCCATTAGCAATAAAGGCTATATTAAAAAGAGGAATTTTGTGTAATTATAACATTAAACATATATAGAGTTTTAATTATGTTACACAGGTTCTGGAAAGATCTCCACCATAGAAATCAGTATAATTTTTTTAATGTATCAGATGGTGTTTAAGGTAAATGTGAGACCAAACTGAAGCTGATGCGGGGTGGACCACCTAGCATGACAAAAATTAAAACACATTGTAACACTTTCCGAGTTTTCGGTTCAGTGCTATAAGAATGAGGGAAGGGACACCAACCACACATTTGTTATTCATATATATTAACACTCAAAAACAACAGTAATGTAGAACATTTAAAGCGTACACAAGTGTACCTTTTCTGAACCTGACACTGATGCTTATGTATGATTGGCGCTCCTTGCTACTGCACACTGTTGACTGTGAATATTTCTGACCACTTTGACTAGGTGTTAGGGGAAACCCATGCTTGGTTTTCCACAGTCGTTCATGCTGTAACACTGCAGTCGCTGAATTGGGGTGCGTCTCCTTTCTTATGAAGTTGAATGTAGACTGTCTCTGTCTATTCTTATGTGACTTAGATTATGGCTAGTTTCCCACATTTCAATGCATACCTTATGGAGCTTGTTCATAACAATCTCTTCTGCATAAGGCGTTTTAGTTATTTTCTTCTTGTGGCTTGGTCTTTGCTCTAATATGAATTGTCAGCTGCAAGACTCTAAAGAAATAAAAATAAAACAGCCTTCTCTCACATCCCCCTCATACAATCCAGTATTCAAAAATGAGGTAATGGAATGGGAGGAGACTTTAAGAGAGGCATTGAATGGATGGGGCATCTCATTATGAGCTTTCCATTAGCAATAAAGGCTATATTAAAAAGAGGAATTTTGTGTAATTATAACATTAAACATATATAGAGTTTTAAATATGTAACACAGGTTTTCCACCATAGAAATCAGTATAATTTTTAAAATGTATCAGATGGTGTTTAAGGTAAATGTAAGACCAAACTGAAGCTGATGCGGGGTGGACCACCTAACATGACAAAAATAAAAACACATTGTAACACTTTCCGAGTTTTCGGTTCAGTGCTATAAGAATGAGGGAAGGGACACCAACAACACATCTGTTACTAATATATATTAACACTCAAAAACAACAGTAATGTAGAGCATTTAAAGTGTACACAATTCCCACACAGCGCTCAGTAATTTTATTTTTATTTTTCGGCTATTTTCATGCTGCCCGGGGTCTGACACATGTTTTATGCCAGATTCCCTTCCTGAAGCAACCCTCTCCCGGACTTAGGACAAGACAATTTAGCATCTCCGGTTCTCCTAGCATGCTTGTCTTTAGACTGTGGGGGAAGCTGGAGAACCCGGAGGAAATCCACGCAAACATGATGAGAACATGCAAACTCAACACAGAAATTTGCTAGGTCGGCCCACCAAGGTATCGAACCTGGGTTCTTCTTGCTGTGAGGTGACAGCATAACCTCTAAGCCACTAGGCCATGCAAAAATGTCAATACTGTATATGTAAAGTGTTTTATATGTCTGCTGTACTCAATTCAGAGTTCTAACATTACATGTTGACGTTCTGATTTAGTGGATTTTAATGTCTTTTTTTCTAACAAAGTTTCAACACATACAAGTTCATCTACCGAGGAAACTGTCCTTCTCAGTATTTTTTATTTTATTTTTATTTATTTTGATTGACTTTATTGATCCCGGAGGGAAATTGTTCTCTGCATTTAATCCATCCAGGTGTGAACACCAAGAGGCGCAAACGGAGTGGCCATGACTTGCCTAGAGTGGGGATTGAACCGGCGATCTCTTGGTCCCCGGCCCTCTATGTTATCTATTTAGCTCTGTACCATAATGCAAAAGATCTGATTTTTACATATAAACATTTCTTTTTTTCTCTTATTCTTGTTTCAGCTTCTATTCCATGGTCTTCATGAGAAGGAAGGAATGTAGAAAAGCTGCCTTTAATTAATTCATTGTTTTTATTTCTGATAAACACCAATCTTTGTGTATGTGAGTTTGAGAACTGTGTGTTGCTAATGGTTCTACATCTCTAAGGGGTCTTTCTGCTATGTACTCTTCATAAAGTTGAATAAACTTGGGTTTCTTTCTCATGGCTTTCAAACCTGAGTAAGTCGAGTTTGATCAGTCTTTTATAATGCCGACCATAGGAGCAGGTGGATATCATTTTGGCTTGTTGGTCAGTCCCCAGCTTTCTCAAACAAGCAATTTCAAGTCCTATTTAAAAAAAAGCCAGCTTTAGACCCATCGGAGCCAAGCCACTCTAAGCCAATTTATAAATTTTCTTTTATTTCTAAAGTTTTAGAGAAGTTATTGGCAGGGCAGCTGACTACTTTCCTGGAAAGTAATAATATTCTGAATAAGTTTGTTTTGATAAAATGTGTTTCCACAAGAAGTACTTTACTGAGACTGCCCTGTTAAAAGTCTCTAATGACATACTGATGACTGCATATTCTGTTCAGTACAATGTATTGGTTTTATTGGACTTGGCCTCAGCTTTTGACAGGGATCACTACAAAACTTTCTCTTTATTTAAGCAAAAGAACCTTTTTATGTTTGTAAATAACGTCTGAAGTCAGGGCTAAGTTCATAGCTCAGTGTTGTTCTTTTTGTACATCGGCCACCTTGGTAAAATTGTCAGCATTTTCAATAATGTGTCTTACCATTTCTAAGACATTCAATTGTGCTGCACTTTTAAGGACTCACACATAGTTTCTTAATTGTGTCTGTTGTATTAAAGACTGGCTAGCTAAAAACTCTCTTCAGTTAAATTCCGCAGAATTTTTGATTCCATATTGTTTTAGCAGTTCTCTTCGGACTTCGGTCTAAAGTCCCTAAGATCTGTTTTAAAACTTCTAGGGGACCTGTCTTTTAGCCAATACCCCTAGGCTGTGGAACTCTCTAATTTGTTGATTCCTTTAAAAATCAGATTAGGACCTTTTTATTCAAAAAAACTTTTGGATAAATGAACTGCTTATTGTTTGTTTAGCTTTGTTTTATTTGTATGCCTATGCTTGTATCTATTCTTATTGTAAATCACATTATGATCTTTAGCTGGAAAGTTGCTATATAAATAAAGATAGCTTAATCTACTTACTTACTCTAACATCTGTGTTAAGCATCTGTAATTAAACACACTTCAGGTGTGGGATTTAGATCGCTGCTGTGGCTATAGCATAAGTTGTTGGCTCCTAGATGAGCAAGGAATGTCCAACCTGAGTTAAACAGCAATATAGAGCAGAAAAAAAGTTGTATTTGTACAGTTGGCTGGTTGGTGTCCCTGTTTGGGCACTATTGTAAAACTTCCTGCCTTTGTGGTCTGTGTTATTAGTATAAGGGAAGAGAAACCAACCATGCATCTGTTACTCAGATTTATTAACACCTAATAAAAACAGTAAAACACAATTACCGCACTAAGGTTAAATATATACAATGTCCATATATTTTAGGCCCACTTTATTAGGTACATCTGATCAATTGCTTGTTAACACAAATATCTAATCAGCCTTACTGATTGTAGAAATGGTCAAAACTTTGTCATGCTCCTGCCAACAATCAGCAGCATTTATCCCGCCCCACTACATAACAAGTCAGCCTGCTCCCATCCACAGTCATAATGTGTGTTAGATTAATTATATTGAGTGCTTGAAAGTTACATATGTATTTCTTAAAACAGAACAACATTATGCAATTCCCGGCATGGTGTATGTAGAAATTGTTTCAATAATAATAATAATAATAGTAATAATAATAATAATAATAATATATTCAACTAATAGCACCTTTCAAGATACCCAAGGACGCTTTACAATGGTGTGGGCTTGAAAGCATGTAACATCGTTAGCAATAGGGGCAGTGTCAAACCGTGACCATGCCATGTCCTTCGATATCAGGAAGTGCCAGAATGGTAAATAGACAATGGCCGCTTGCGAGCAAAACAGAACTGGATAAACAGTCAAACCATAAAATGTTCATGTCCAGAGCCGCCAAGTCTACCTGTGCACTTTCCTACGATTACAGAGGAACAGTGTGCAGATTCACATGCCACTCCGTGAGATGGCAGCCATATTGCAGCCACAACTCTGTAATAAATGTAGATGAAAACTGGGAAGCATGGGTCGGCGAAACGAATGACTCGATCCTTTATCACTAACCTGGACCCGGAGATGATTTTTCATGCTTTTATTTCCTCTCTTTTAGATTATTGTAACACACTTTTTAATTGTTTTAACAAATCTGCTGTCACTCCGTCTACAATACAGAATTCTTCAGCAAGTCTTTTAACAGGAACTAAGAAAAGGACACCCAACACACTAGTTTTATCCTATTTACATTGGCTACATGTCTAATTTAGAATTTATTTAAAATTTTTAGTATTGACTTTTAGAGCTTTTAACAGGGCAGGCCCCCGAATGCAACGCAGAGTTTTTCATTCTATATTGTTCTGGCAGCTCTCTTTGGTCTTCAGATCTGTTTTAAAACTTCTTTTAGCCAATACCCCAGTTCCTGTAGTTGATCTTGTGATGTGGCCAATAAGACATAGCAAGAGGACCTGGCTCAATTCCCGGATGGGGTGACCTGGGAATTTCTGTGTGGAGTTTGCATGTTCTCCCCGTGTTCACATGGGTTCACCCCGGGTGCTCCGGTTTCCTCCTACAGTCCAAAGACATGCATGTTATGTGAATTGGAGATGCTAAATTATCACTGACTTGTACAAAAAAAGGATTTTAAGAAATGCTGGCCAACTGAAAAGTAGCCGGTACAGCACTCAATACTAAGTTGGGGCTTCTTTTGCCCGAATTACTGCAGCAATGTGGCGCGGTATGAAGTCGATTAGTCTTTGGCACTGCTCAGGTGTTATGAGAGCCAAGGTTGCTCTGATAGTGGCCCTCAGCTGTTCTGCATTGTTAGTTCTGGCGTATCGCATCTTTTTTACAGTACCCTATAGATTTTCTATAGTGTTAAGGTCAGGTGAGTTTGCTAGACAATTAAGAACAGGGATACCATGGTCCTTAAACCAGGTACTTTTAGCTTTGGCAGTGTGTGTAGGTGCCAAGTCCTGTTGGAAAATTAAATCAGCAGCTCCTAAAAGTTGGTTAGCAGAAGGAAGCATAAAGTGTGCTAAAAGAGTCTCTCGACACTAGGAATGTGACCGCTGAAACCCATGTCTTGCATATGCATGTTCTTGGTGATTCTTGAGGCACTACAGCTTACTATACTGGAATGTTCTTCCCCAGACATAATTATTATTGAAAATGTGTGGGGTGATTTAAAGCAGGCTGTTAATGCTTGCAAACCATCAAACCTGACTGAACTGGAGAAGTTTTGTAAATAACAATGGTCCAAAATACCTTCAACCAGAATTCAGACCAGATTTCATTGGAAGCTGTAGGACACCTTTAGAGGATGTTATTTCTGCAAAAGTAATATCTATTAAATATTGATTTACTTTTCTGTTGGGATGCCCAAATTTACGCACCTGCTTGATTTTGGTTTTATAATTTTTGCACACTTTTTTAAATCCTATAAACTTTATTTCACTCAAATATCACTGTGTTCATCTGCTATATGATATATTTCATTAAAATTGCTGATCCCAACAAACAATGATTTATAAAGGAAAATCATGAAAATTATCAGGGGTGTCTAAACTTTTATATACCCCTGTAAATCAATTGATGTTTATAAGACAGTAATAAACTTCTACTCACTTTCTCACTGTGGGTACTGCAGACTTTTTGCCCTGAGTGACCTCTGATCTAGTATGGTATTCCTATGAATGCTAGGTGAATTGGATATGCTAAAATTCTCCAGTCCTAAGTCCGAAAGCGTGAGGGTTGTGTCAGGAAGTGCATCTGGTGTAAAACGTGCGAGATCATAATGCGAGTGAAAAGCCAAAAGATGAAAAAAGGGCTTTCAGGGATTAATAGACTGAGTATTTCAATCTTTGGTCAGTCCTGAAGATGACTCGACGTTGTGCTATGCTCAGACCAGCATAGACCACACCATGGAAAATGTTGGATTTAGGAACCATGCTGCGGCCCACAGTTCCTGTCCCCATTAGCGGGGTTGTAATCGCTCTCTGCCTGAAATCTCCTAGTAGCATAGCTTCAGATGGTATCACTCTCAGACTCATGGGAACACTCAAGCTTCTCCACCAGGGAAAGGTAACAATGCCAGGAGAAGTACCAGCTACTCTACTCATAAAATTGCAAATTGGACACATGATAAAAAATTCTCTTTTATGAAGACATGAACTTATAATTTGTTAATCATTTTTTTCTTTTGCTTTACCATGTCTTTGCATGTGTGTGTACTGGCAATTAGTAATTTGAGTGTCTTGGAGATCCTGGCATAGTTCATTTATCTATCAGTCTGTATTTATACTATATTGTAAAAAATTTTCACTCAGCCATAAATATCATTGAATTAAGGTGTGCCTATTACGCCTAATATCGCCTAATATAATGCATGCAGACCGTTTCTACATACAAATTTGTCGCTCACAGATATTCCGTGAATAGCAATGTGGTACAATAGCTCAGTGGGAAATTCAATCACATACAGAACTCCAAATTTCATATAGGCTTCAGGTGAATTTAAGAACATTACATAGAGAGACAACTATCCATGACTAAGCAGCTGCTTCAAAGCTTTACATCACTAAGCACAATGCAAACATCAGATGTTTAATGATGATCTCAACACCTTTGGCATGAATGTTATTCTGTTATAACCCATATGGCTATTTTGCCATTTTAATTTACAGTCATGACAATATATATATATATGAAGCTGAATTGTTGTTTCTTTGATTATTTCATTGTTATCTAGTTTTCTCTCACAAAACGTTTAAATGAACTGTTGTTGTTACATAATTAGATTTATTGTTGTTCCTTGACTGTTCATTTATTTCTTGTGCAGGTAGTAGAGAAAGCTTCTTTAGTGATGTGTTATCATCAGCTGCTGAAAGGTGAAGTGTTTATTAAGTTCTAAGTCACTCTGAAAATGTGTCAGAAAAATGTTATAAAAAAGCCATAATTTTACTGGATAGTGCTTGATAAATCTGAGTTTTTATTTACAGAATGAAAGTCATCTTAAATTATCTGAGGAACATATTGCTAATAGAATCACTTACACTGTCTCTTAAAATGTAGAGACTTACACTTTGTGATTTATTTATTTCAGACATCGTATGTATGTTACTCTTGGCCCAAACTGGAAGGTTCCAGTCCAAAATTCTCCTAGAAGCAGATGCTATGTTTACAGGTAAACAGATTATGCCTATATTGTATGGAAGCAAATCAGTCTTATTATTAAAATTAAAATGTAATAGGCAAAATTTATATTTATAGTTGTGTTCAAAATAATAGCAGTGTTTTTAAAAACACAAAACTATTTATATATATATATATATATATATATATATATATATATAGTATATATAGGTTTTAATTCCATGTATTGGAAACATTACACACTGTTTTCTAAATTAATACATGAAGAGAAATGTAGCATATAGCAGTTTTCAGTCCTGTTATATTGTCATTACAAAATCAAAATATCTGTCTTTTTTATTTATCATTCCTTTGTATCACTCCCCTTATATATAGTTCAGTATAAATACACAGTTTTTTACAGCTGATTCACATATGTGTTACGTATATTCAACCAAATTATGGCACTTTTATTCCATCCCAGAATGCTTTGATAACATCCCACAATTCATTTGCATTTATTTGTTTTGCCACAGAAATGGCATCCTTGTTTGCCACCCCACAAGTTTTCTATTGGATTCCGGTCCAGGATTGGGTTAGCCACTCCATAACCCAATTTTGTTAGACTGGAACCAAGATTCTCAATTCAATTAAATTTTATTTTATTTATAATGTGCTTTTAACAATGGACTTTGTCCAAAAGCAGCTTTACAATTTTTTTTTGTAAACGGTGACAAGGAAAAACTCCCTGAGTAAGTAAAGAAGAAACCTTGAGAGGAATCAGACTCAAAAGTGAACCCATCCTCATTTGGGTGATGTAATGTGATCTTTATGCATCTAAAATTTAATTCTATAACTAACAATAAAATATAACGTTAAAAGCATAGCTACAGGGTAGAACCAGAAGGTGACACAGATATGAGGGAGCCTAAAGCAGACACCTGGGACATAAAGCGGCTAGCCACTTCACCGTCAACAAACTGAGTGATCTTGTGAGTGTGGCCAGGCAACAGCATCCAAAAATCCCAGTTTACCAAAGCACTCTATGACCATGAACCCTCCAGCTCTCAGCCCTGAACTACAGGGGACTATGATGGAAATACTTGACTCTTTAGTTTACTAGACCAGTTTATGTATTTTTAGCAAACTGTATCTGGTTTTGTTTTCCATTTTAAAACTTTGGAGTCCATTTTATCTGAACAGCCAATCATTGTCTGCAATTATTTATAGGTTTTACCCTCTCTAAATCAACTTTTTAATCAAAGTACTCTGTTCTTCTGTTACTGTATTTTTAACAAGCTTGTTCAAGCAAATCTGAGTTAGAAATTCAAATTAAAATGAGGTAATACATTTACAATTGTAAATGTAATGCAAAGCTAGAAATACATTGCCATTTTGCATTTTACATTTTCATTTTAATTTGTAGACTGATTTGTGCAATGAAAAGGAGAAGAATGAATGAGTAAATGAATGAATGAATGAATAAATGAAACATCTTGTGATTCGCGGCTTCAGTTTAATGCCATGCAGGGCTTTTTACAGGCCTTACAGCAAGAGGACCCAGGTTTCCTCCCACAGTCCAAAGACGTGCATGTCAGGTGAATTGGAGATGTTAAATTGTCATGTGTATTTACTGTATATGACTTGAGCATAAGATGTAAAGCTTGTATATGTATATAACCTTGTTCCTGTCTTTAATATGGCTTTCAATGTCAAAAGTGACATTAATAAACCAATAAAACAAAAACAAAAAAAATACTGTAAAATTTTTAATATGTCCGGAGACATTTTTTTGGTCAAGGTAATATATAATAAAACAACAGTCTAAAGATAATATACAGTGTGTTCAGAATTATTATGCAGGTGACATTATCAAGCTATGGAATACAGAAGAGTTATCATTGTCAGTAAAAGTAATTCAAATTAAAATGCACAAGGAATCACTCACATTACAATCTTGCTTACAAGATGTTTTATAATGGGTGCTCTTCCTGCATTGGTCTTACGCATTAAACCGTCCGTGCAGTGAAATAACAGTATACACGCACATGAAGTGAGAACACCCGAAGCGGTGTGCAGTCTCCACAGCACTTTAGCCATATTCAACCTGTGGTACTGGGAATCAAACCGGGAACCTTCTGGTTGCAAGGCCAGTTCCTTTAACCACAAGTCGTTCCTTAACCTGCGACTGTCCCAGTGTTGAGGTATTTTCTGATACTGTTAGTTAACTATATTTTTTTAAAAAGACTTGCCTGACTGCAACATCAAAATGAAGTTTTGAAACATATGCTAATTAAGGTTCAGTTGATTTAGATCCGATCTGCTCTAATAACAATAATAATAATAATAGCCAAAATATATGAATGCATTCTGATCTCACTTTATACTGTATACACTCACCAGCCACTTTATTAGGTAAACAGTTGCCTTCAGAACTGCCTTAATTATTCATGTCATACTTTTAATACAGACTGTATTCTAAATTGCTTGGTTGTAACTATTGGTTATTTAAGGTACTGTTGCATTTCTATCATCTCAAACCAGTCTGCGATTCTACTCACCTCTCACATCAACAAGGCATTTTGATCCACACAAGTGTGTTTTTATGTTGTTCCCATTAAAATCATCTGCTTTTTCTCATTTTTTGAGAGACATCCATCCAAGTGTTTGCACTTTATTGATAATAAAGAAAGGTTAAGACATTTTTTTGTGTTATATATTTGCCCCAGTGCCCCAGGGGGTGTATCCAATTATGAGTGCAGCTTGCCAAGCAGTATCACCATTGAAGGGCCTCTACGGAGAAAGACTATGATGAAAGAGGGCAAGAAACCCACAGTGAGTCTAATGTTTTATATATATTCACTAAGATAACTATTATTGTCCGCAACATTAGTTCATTAAACAGTCCATTAAAAGTTGAGCACAAAATATTAATTAGTCACTAGAATCCTTCTCAAATCTGTAACATTCAAATTTTTCTGTCATCAGTGCCATTTGAAATCCACTGCCTACTCTTTTATGTCTTTGTTTAATAGTTGGCATCATGGAAGAGATATTGGATTATCCTTTCTGGATCCGCTCTAATATTCTTTGGTTCCAAAGCTTTAAGAGCAAATGAAAGAAGATATGTAAGTGGTCAATCCTACATTATGACCATATGTATGTGAAAAACATGTTCATAAAATTGCTGTGCAATTTGTTCTCTGATGCTTTATTTTCATTACGGTGGCACAGTGGGTAGTGCTGTCATCACACAGCAAGAAGGACCCGGGTTATATCCCCGGGTAGGACGACTGTGTAGTTTGCATTTTCTCGCCATGTTTGTGCAGATTTTCTCAGGGTTCTCTGGTTTCCTCTTGCATTCCAAAGACATACATGCCAAGTAACTTTGTTTCTCTAAAGTTGCCCTTAGTGTGTGAATGTGTGCGGGCATCCCCTATGATGGAGTGGAGCCCTGAATAAGGTTGTTCCTGCCTATACAACCATTTATACAACACTATCCTACATTCCAACATTGTCACAAAGCAACTTCACAGAAAATAATTTTATATAAGTTACTAATGAGCAAGCCGGATGTTGGCAAGGTTATTCTCCTTAAGATGATGATAAGAAGAAACCTTGATCTTGGGTAGCTCAACATAAAACGGGAACTAATTAAGTATAAGCACCATAATATAACATTTTTACAAACTCCAGCACTACGTAAGCATAAACATACGAAACACAACCAGACTTTTTTTGTACTTAATTCTGTTTGCACTGTCTTGTATTTATTGTTCTGTAGTGTTTCGTATTTATTGTTTGTATTGCGTTTACTGTTTGCACTTGTGCACTTTAATGTTGTATGTAGCACCTTGGTCTGGAAGAACGTTGTTTCGTTTCACTGTGTACTGTAACACTGTATATGGCTGAAATGACAATAAAACTACTTGAGACTTGAGACAGACTTGCATCTACAGGTGCTAGTCAAAAATTTGAATATCATGAAAAAGTTGATCTTTAGTCTTTTTTTCATAATTTTATTCAAAACATAAAACTTGTATATTATATGCATTCATTACACACAGACTGATATATTTCAAGTGTTTATTTCTTTTAATTTGATGATTTATAACTGATAAATAATAAAAAACCTAAATTCAGTATTTTAGAAAATTTTAATATTGTGAAAAGGTTTAATATTGACACACTCTAATCAGCTAATTAACTTAAAACACCTGCAAAAGCCGTTAAATGGTCCCACAATCTAGTTTTGTAGGCTCCACAATCATTTAAGACTGCTGACTTGACAGTTGTGCAACAGACAACCACTGACACCTTTCACAAGCATAGAAAGACGCAAAGAGGCTGGCTGGTCACAGAGCTCTTTCTAAGCACATTAATACATAGGCTAAGGTAAAGAAAAGATGCAATAGAAAAAAGAGTACAAGCAATAGGTATAACATCACTCTGGAGATGATTGTAAAACAAAATTCATTGAAAAATGTCGGGGAGATTTACAAAGACTGGACTGCTGCTGGAGTAAAAAAAACACCGTGCGCAGGCATATGCAAACATGGTTTTCAACTGTTCCATTCCTTGTTTTAAGGCACTCTTGAACAAATTACAGCGTCAGAAGTGTCTAAAGACAAAAGGGACTGGACTGATTCTGAGTGGTTCAAAGTTAAGTTCACTGATAAAAATAAATTTTGCATTTCTTTTGGAAATCAAGGTCCCAGTGTCTGAAGGAAGAGAGGAGAGGCACAGAATCCATGTCACTTGAGGTCTAGTTTAAAGTTTCCACAGTCAGTGATGGTTTGGGGAGAAATCACTGCACACAGCTTTCACAATACACCACCATCTCAAGTGTCAAGTAGTTTTATTGTCAATTCAGCCATATACATTGTTACAGTACACAGTGAAACGAAACAACGTTCCTCCAGACCAAGGTGCTACAGACAACATTAAAGTGCACTAGTGCAAACAGTAAACACAGTACAAACA
>JAOUQV010054774.1:0-13838 GCA_028565295.1 Aspidoras spilotus
TATATCTCCTAGTTGGTCTTCCTCTCTTCCTCCTACCTGGCAGCTCCATTTCTAACATCCTCCTACCAATATATCCATTTTCCCTCCTCTGCACATGTCTAAACCATCTCAATCGGCCATCTCTAACTTTGTCTCCTAATTTCTCAACATGTGCTGTTCCTCTGATGTTCTCATTCCTAATTATGTCCATCCTGGTCACTCCTAATGAGAACCTCAACATCTTGAGAACCCTTAAGTTTTAACACCGCTGCCAAATATATTTACATTGGAAGTCTCTCGTCATACCTAAATGTCACACCACTCTTATTCTCTCCCTTAATTTCATACCCACTCAATCCTGCACTCAGGGCAGGAACAACACAAGACATTGTGCCCATAGGGCACACACACACTCAAACTAAGGGCATTTTAGAGACACAAATTATCTTAATGTATGGCGGCATAGTGGTGTAATGGGTAGCGATGCCGCCTTACAGCAAAAAGGTTTTATTCCTGTTTGGAGTGTCCTGGGTCCTTTCTGTGTGGCGGTTGCATGTTTTCCCCATATTTGTGTAGGTTTCCTCCCACATCCAAAAAGCAGGTGTTAATGTCTATCCCACAGAGCACATTTGTGCAGCAATGACAGCATATGACATGATAAAATGTTTTTTTTGAAAATGTTTGGAAACGGAAGAACCCAGAGGAAATGGGGGAGAACATGCAAACTCCACACCCAGGATACCCTGCCCGGGAATGGAATCCAGGACCTTTGCATTCTTTTTCTAAGTGTCTTCCTACATACTAAATTGTGGAACTAGTACATGCATTTTCTTTTCTTTCTAGCTCTGAAATCAGCATACAACTTTAATTTTAAACATAACCCTACAGATGTAACAAACAATGATAAATGATGGGTTATGGTGCTGATGTGAGAAGTGTAAAGCAATGTTTTATAAAACGATATTCGAGTACAGTCGTAGGTGAGTTCTGTGTAAACAACATTCTCTGGCATTAAGTCTTCGTTTAGACTGTTGCATAAGTCTAATCAATGCTTCCTGTTGTTTATCGGATGTGATTAAACATGATATCAGCACGCTGTGGGAATCAATCTGCTAAAAATAACCGCAAGCCAAGACTCTTTATTATTCAGGAGTTCTGAGTATTTCGTGCGATTACATCAGGTAGAGAGATGCTCAGGAGCTCGTGCGCGGCCATCTACACGCAACCCATTCATATTTCCAATCATCTCCATTCAATGAGAAAGTATTTCATTATGAAATGCTAATCTGGAGCGTGCATTTGTGCTAGAGAAATCTGGACGATATACTGTTAATGTTAACAACAGATCGGGGAGGTTGTGTGTATTTTAAACGGGTTGCAGAATAGAACCTTTACAGGGGGAAAAGAATGTAAAAAAGACGCAGCAGAGCAGAGCCAAGCCCTTGCGCATTACTGCGATCAGACAAAGAAAAGGAAAACAAACCACAGCGTGATACACCAGTGAGAAGCAGTGCAAAATGTAAACATGCCTCCGATCTCCCCAAATCCACTGATCCCCAACACTGGCTGTGCTGCAGAGTGAGCTTAGATATATCAGAAACCTAATTCCAGCTGTCTATGAGTCGTGCGTGTGGATTTCACTTCTCCTACACAAACTAAGCACATCTCCTTACCTTCCAACGCTTCCAGAATTGACCCACATGCCAGTCCGGGCAAAAAAGGTCTAAACCCGAAATGATGGTGAAGTGCTTTAAGTTGTGAAGAAAGCTTGTCCGCTGGCGCCCGTCACAACAGAAGCACATTCGCTCGCGCCTTCTATGAGACGAAAGGAAGTTTCCCGGATGCAGAAAACTCGCATGAGATTCATAGGAACGTTCCAATTTCACGTCACGAATGCATTTTAAAGGCTGGCGTCATTTCTGCGCAGCGGGTCTAAGCGTAAATATTATTGTTTGTACAGTTGATTTAGCTCGAAACACACACCCCCTTTCGCGTTGCGTCAAGCCGTCGCGTCTCAACCCCGAATCAGTGACGTAATACAAAACAGAGCGAATCAAATCCGTAGCCCCTCCCAAACCGGAGGTTCTTGAGATCAGTTAACCCGCGCAGTTCCGCAGCTTTTACACACACACAGACACATACACGGGGGGGATTATGGGTGTGCCTCAGAACCTTGCTGCCTCACTGCCTACGCAGGTCAGTATTCAGTATGCGTAAAGAATAAAGAATCTTATTAGGACGCATTTAATGTATCTAGGGATTAAAATAGAGTGATTTACTAGGTGCGCACATAATGACGTCAGATTGTGCACAGCTCTCTAGGGTTTGAGACACACCCTCCAAGTTAGTCGAACGAGTCTTACATTTAACACCTATATGAAACCTTTAAAAAGGAATCACTGAAATAAAATGCATTGCATTACTCGTGCAGCTTGTTTTATTTGTTTCAGAAAATTATTTTACATCAATAAAAAATGTTATGCATCAATTAAACCAGCCATTAGAAAGCACAGGCCAGTGTACTTCTAGTGCCAGTTCAGTTATATTTGCCAAATATAAAATTTTCTTCAATGTTATTCTATGCCGACTCGGTCGTGGCCCGGGTTAACAACAACCATCACCAGTACTGGTGGCAAACAGGGTACTAGCAGAAATTGGGCTACTGTTTATCGAAGACAAGGAGGAAAGCATGTGAGGAGAGACACACAAGAGAACAGGAGAGTCAGGAGTGTAGAACTGAGGGTAGCAAACCTGAATGTAGAGATGTTAACAGGGAATGGTAGAGAACCCTAAAAAAGGATGAAGAAGGGAAAGGCATTTTTAAGAGTGAAATGATGCTTATATGCTAATGATGAATATAGGGAAAGTGTATTTAAGAATAAGGGTGATGTGCAGATGTGTAACAGTTACAGGGGCATACAGTTAAGGAGCCAATCAATAAAGATATGGGAGAAAGTTGTGAAGGTTAAACTTAAGCAAAAGGTGACTGATTGTGAGCAGAAGTATGGTTTCATGCGAAGAGAATGCTTTGAGAATTCTGATGAAGAAGTATAGAAAAGATCTTTGTGGATTTAGAGCAAGCTTATGATAGGGTGCCAATGGAGGAACAGTGTTGTATGAGGAGTGGCTGAAATGTATGTTAGACTGGTTCAGGACATGTATGAGAACAGCATGACAGTGGTGTGATGTGCCAAGATTTTTATTATGCGTGATTTGTATTTCACAGTAACCAGTTTAAATCAAACTTGTCTATGAACATGTCTATGTTCCACAGGTCCAGAGTGAGCCTGAGCAAGTTCTGCGCCTCCTCTTCCCATAATCCATCCCAAGCCCAGCAAGACACAAGCAGGCAGAATGGTGCCCAGTGAGTGGGAAAGTGGAATGAGTGCATTGGGCATGCTAATAAAAATGGACATAATAATCTATATTCGTTCTATAAAAACAGCTTCCACATGCTGTATTCGATGTAAGTTATGTCACACTCTTTAAACTAGGCCATAAAATCTATGGTGGTCAAAGAGACTGTGAGACAAATAAGTCAGCCAGATTCCTCTAAATGAATATGCGGTAAGCCTGGGAAGTCTACAGGATGTCTGCCTGATCAGCTTGAGTCAATATGTGTGGACAAACATAGACAGTTCAAACATCTGGCAAAAAGTGCCATTAAAGAATATATTCCAACTAACATAGGCTACATACGTCAAACATAGAAAGACTATACTAATATAATTTGTACTTTTATTAATTCTGCCAAAGAAGATTATTATATATTTTTGTTTGTAGGCATTTTGTTTGGTATTTTTGTTTGATTGCCATGAAAATAGGTGCAAGTGTATACATATCATGGATCAGTATAGTACCAATGCAATTCTTTTACATGATCTTTTTGATGTTTGCATTAATCTTGCCTTTAGATACACTTCTACGTCTGATTGTTATTCTGAATGACACTGTCGAACTTAATATATAACATCATTCTGAAACAACAGGGAATTATGAGAGGAACATGAATGTGATGAAATACATGTGTTAAAAAAGAAATGTGATGTAACATTGTAATGTAATGTCACAATGTGATGTATCAGTAAAATAATCATGGATGTTGTAATATGGCACTATAGAATGTGGAGGGCTGTTACCACCTTAATATTAGGTTCCAAAGATAACAAGTCTGAAATGTGTGTATTACCTTGCAAACCACATCCAATTACTGTAAGCATGCTATTTACACATTTATTGTTACAGTTCATGTTGTGCAACATCAATGATATGGTTACTGTTATCACTCATGTTATGGTAGCTATAAACAGTTCATTTCTTGCTGGTTCCGCTCTTCTTTTCCCGCCTTCAAAGTTAATAAGGCAAAGAAAGATGAAACAAACGATACATGCAGATTATATAATACTGAGACACTAGATAACACAAAAATGTCCTGAAAAACGTATGTAACATACATTTGACATAGGAGATTCTTATCACACTATGTGGATTAATTGAATAATGAATGATTCTTACTATAATTGTTACATACGGTAAACGGGCACCACTCAGGGGAGCCATAGCCATCCTTATAAAATCGCCGCCAGTGGATAGTGATGTGGCCTCACAGCAAGATGACCCGGGTTTGATACCCCGATGGGGCGACTTGGGAATTTAGGAATTTATGTGTAGTTTGCATGTTCTCCCCATGTTCACGTCGGTTTTACAAGTGCTCGGGTTTCCTCCCACAGTCAAAAGACGTGCACGCTAGGTAAATTGTCCTTAACTTGTGACCGTGTACCTGTCATTAGAATAGCCACTGGTGCTGAGGATGACGTTAAACAATAAATAAATATAAAAAAATAGTTGATATAAAAATAAAAAAGGCAGGCAGCAAACTGCCACCACTGTAATATACTCTGAAGACTCTGGGGCATTCTAGGGCATCACTTAATTGTAAATGTTTCCTCTCAGATACTGTATCTTACATATAAATGATTATACTATTCTTCTGGTTAAATATCAGCACTTCTATGAATCTGTGGATTATAAATGCAGGTGTACAGTTTCTTTGAATGAATTATTCTAGCCTCCACAGCAACACTAGCAATAAAATTGATTTTAATCACTTTCTATATGAAAATCAACCCATGTCTACTGCAACAGCTCCACTAATGTACTTCACTTATTCAGAACTTGCCTCTCAGATCAACCCATGATTGGCCTTCGGCTGGAGGTTTATTGGTGATTCCACAACTCTTAGTGATACCGGTGTACAAGAACAAGATCAGCTCTAACTGAAACACAGGCACCACACCTCTAGCCTATATGTGTCTAACGATAAGTCTAACCATAATGTTGCCTTCTGTTGTGCAGTGGACAGCTCATCACCTTATATACAGAGATACCTGTCCTTTCACATCCTTAAAAACAAGCTACTTTTTTAATTTTAAAGCTTTGGGATAATACCGTATATTCACTGAGATGAATATACAGTAGACTTGAACATAGCAGATCCTAATTCTTTGTATGATTTTAACTGTCATACCTCTAATAGATTTACTTCAATTCACACAATTTCTGCATTGAAATGATCAGCAAGGGGTCTTCTGCCTCCATCTCTTCAGTTAAGCCTAATGCATTTCTTTCTACCTGTCATTTTTAAATCAATACGGTTTTTCCTTCAAGAATTGTAAATTTAAGTTTACAATGGACTGTTTGTGAAATAAACATCCTTTGTATTCTATATCTAAAGCACCCACCCTCTGGTATATATTATAGTCACAAATCACACCACCCATTCTTTCTCTGACACACACACACACACATACACTTAACCAATCCTCCAATGTATACTCCCCAGGCACTAAACAGGCAAGTAGTCTGACAGCAGGTTTGTGATCTAAATCGGGCAGAGTAGACAGCAGACATTTAGGCCACACAGCTGTACTGAGCCAGTCGTTTGTCCCAAAAAACTACAGACTATCCCTGAACTGTCTCAGGCTTTACACCAACACTTTCTCTCTGCATTAAGTTTTTAGCCACACTGTCTGGAAGGTCAATCTTGAAGGTCACCCGGAGTTGTTGAATGTGATAACTGCTGTCCTCTACACATGAGATATACTGGCGTCTTTTCTGTAGTTACAACAGATACAGAGAAGAGGGCGTGGTTTCTTGATATCAGGAGGATGGTGTAGTACGTGGGTAGCTTATAAGATTATCACACTGTCCATGCATAATGCCCAACTGAAATAAGAACGAGTTTCAATGCCGATAATGGAAGAAGATAAAAGGATGAGGGAAATAACCGGGGCGAGTGAAAGAAATAATGGAAAAAGGAGGAAGGAAGACATTTTGTGCACAAAGAAGCTGTAAAGAGATAGAGTGACAGCAGATGGTGTGGAAGAACAGCGCAGAAAGAGACAGCAAAGGAGACAGAGGCTGAAAAACACAAGGTGGCCCACACAAAAAAAGTGAAAAATGAACAAAGAAATTGTAGCGATAAAAAGGAGAAAAGCTGAAGAAGGCATGCAGAAGAAGTGAATTTGGCAAAGCACCAGATGAAAATAACTCCACTTGTATACTCTGTTTTATCTCATTGTGAGAGTAACAGACCATAAATGCACAAATTCAAGCTCGCCAAGTGTATCAGCAGGCATCCTATCGCCGTTCTGTGTGATCTCTCTACTACTTATGGTAGGGCAATGAAAAGTCACAGAACAAGATTTTGTTTTCTCGAAACAACAACAGTCCGAACTGTACAGCTATTTTCTATCCCTTAATAAATATATACTACTGTCCTTAGGAATCCTGGATGGCACAGTTGGTACAGCATGCTGCTTAAAAAAGGACATTATTTTGTCCAAGCATTTGGTGTTGGTGGTGAAGTGGGCCAGATGTTTGCTGAAAAGTGCTAGTGCATTGGGTGACACGTTGCAGGTGCCTGAGAGCACTGTCAGCACACGCCGAAACACAAACACACACAGATGTGCACATACACACAGATAGATAATTCTGGCTCACTCTGCAATGCATACACTTGAATTCACATGCGCATACTTCCTGCCATCCCACATACTTCAGTTCCCTCACTGCAAAAGAATTACTAAAAGTAAAAATATATAGAATGTAGGAAAGCTTTATTCAGGTTTTAACATGTTACATCAGTTCATTTGTGACTGTGTTGCAAAAAACAGCAGTAGTGCAAGAAGCAGAGAGAGGGTTCGCAGTATTGGCAGCAGTATGGATCAAGTCGACCAGCAACCCGTGCATGGTCTTTAGATATCAGGGATTAACAAGTTGGCAAAAGGCCATGGCTGCGTCAAAGTAAACCAAACCGACACTCAACGGCAGGTCATTTCCAGAGCTGTGTTAGTCCACATGCTGCTCTACACTCTGTGAAAAATTTATCCAGAACTGGAAAAGTAGCATGGGTCTGCAAAAATCCAGACAATCCACTTGACCCTCCATAACCAGTCATTGCCCACCAAACCAAAAGCAGAAAAATAAAGCAAAAAATGTATGTATATATAAATGAATAAAAGAAGGTAAAGTAACAAAATCTCCACTGAGGAGCAGTCGATCACGTGGCCACAACTCAATTCATTTAGGCATGTAGAGGTGGTCAAGACAACTTGAAGTGCAAACCGAGCACTGGAGTGTGAAAGAAATGTGATTTAGGTCACTTTAAAGGCATTGTTGATGTGAGAGGTCAGAGGAGAATGGGCAGTTCATGGCAAGAGTAATTCAAATAACCACTCATTAAAAAGCAGTTCTGAAGGCAAAAGCCGGTCCAGCCTTTTTTTAGCAAGGTACACCTAATAAATTGGCCAGTGAGTTTAGGTTAAACTGTTCTCTGTTTATTGTAATACTAATATAGTTAATTCAGTAAATTTGATGAAATATAAGATTTTATAACTTGTAGTGCTCTTCATACTGTAAGTCCATGAGATTATGCTTGTGGAGAATGTAGTCCTGTTTTCACTCCTGAATCAATGGCTTCCCTGAGCCCCAGAGCTTTTAAACACTGAAGGGTGGAACCTCTTATTATTTCTCTCTAATTCATTGCTCCTGATGCAAATCAAAGAATAAAGTGCTGCTGGGGTCAGAACATGGTAAGCAGCTGCTTCTTATTCTTTAGTAGTGTAAAGCGTTGTTAATGTGGATGGACAGGGATTGAAAGACTGCATGGTCAACAGGGTTTATAGGATATCATAAATATTACGCTTCTGTAAGCGGTTGTCATGTCTTCAGTGTTAATATTTAGTCATTAAACAGAACACCAGACTTGAGATAAGATTCTACATTTAACTAAACAAATCTGGTCAAATCATTTTACCCATCATCAGCAAGATGAACATCATCAGAAGAAGATCTATCTGTTTGCCTTAAATAGCTGATCTAGTTTATGCTTTTACCTGTGAGAGGAATGGAAGAAAAGAAACAAAGAGACACGCACATTAAATAATATTCTCAGCTGGACATTGAACAGAGGTTAAACAGGAGGTTCATTAAACAAACCGCTCCAGTGAAGGGGCTAATCTCATTAGGTCTTCACCTGGCTGCTCCAGTGCCAAGGCTTAATCAGAGAACTGTGCTATTGTGGAGTACCTGAACATCTAATTTACAATGCCTGGCTTTTTCAGGCTTAAGTCTAGTTTCAGATAAAGAGAATATGCATACTGTATAGTATACAGTGCTGGTTTTACCTGGCATAATAAAGAGTCCAACAATAACAGAATAAACTAATCAGAAACATAATTATTACAATATTAAAAAGACTGGCTAATGAAGTTGACCCAACTAATCCCCCATATTTGATGCAGAATGTAAGCATGTATTGTCCTTCTAGTACCCCAGGGCATTTTAGTGGAAGTCTATTAACTCAGCTACTTATGATTCATTTGCTACATTTCACCACCCAGAGAATAAATGTTCAAAATAAAACTAAACAAAAAGCCAATGTACACAATTCAACACTATGAATTTCAAGACTCAACCCTCACACTTTTACAACCTGCATCAAGATCACTTTCTTCGGATGCATGCCATTTTCATGCATTTTACATTTTAATATCTCATGAACCTGCATCAGTACCGCATTCTTTAGAAAAGCACTGCATTTTGCAGAATTTCATCCGTAGTGGGTGCTGCAACTCCCAGCTCAATGCAACAGGCCATTTCAGATCATTCTTGGTTATTTTCTTACTTGATTTGTCAGTCATATTACATACAACTGAGCTGTATGTCTGTATTAAATGCACTTTCTTTCAGAAAATGCAGAGACCCATATGGTATGATTATGTATTATCTAATATCCCAAGTTTTTTCTTGTCTAACCTTGTGCACAGGGCTCACAGAACATGAAATACACACATTAATACTGTATATACTTATATGCGGCACGGTGTCGCAGCACATACTGATGTTGCCTTACAACGAGGAGGACTTGGGTTCAATCCCCAGGTGGGACGACTTTGTGAATTTCTTTGTGGAGTTTGTTCTCCTCATGTTTGCGCAAGTTTTCTCCTTTGGAATTCCAAAGACATGCATGCTAGGTTAAGTGGTGTTTCTAAATTGGCCCCTATTGTGTGACTTTGAGTGTATGTCCTACAATGGAGTGTCGTTGCCTTTGTTGCTGCCCTCGCACCCAAAGTTGCCTGGTGAGCATTAGCAGGCCATGGATTAAGTGGAAGATAATGATTAATTGAACGAATGAATGAATGAATGAATGCATAAATGTACTAGATGTAAGTTGTTCAAGCCAAAGATCTGTGATCAGAAAAAAATTCCAAAGAATACTAACCTGATTAATAACTATCCTGAGGTTAACCACTGTAACCAGGCAGTTGCACTTGTGCTAGTTGCGGGAATACCTCTTGAGCTGAGCTTTGGATACTTTTTTACAAACCCTCACACTGATGTGTAAACACTTCAGGCTGGATGAGCCAACAAAATAAGCTAAATGAGATTATGAAAGAAAGGAAGACTTTGAGTAAATTTAAATCAATCAATCAATCAGAAATATTAATAAAACGAAATCCCTATTTACTTCATAAAATCCTCTGCTTTAAATATGATCCTTTAAACAGTAGTTAGCCTTTTTAAGAAGTCATATAATTAGGGCACACCTAATGCAACTCATCATTCATTCTTACATTCCGTACAGTAAGCTTATGAAGAGACAGGGAGTGGAGATGTTATAAAGAAGGTGTGTATTGGACAAACAGGTTGATCAAATACAAGGCTCTGGCAGGGTACACTTGAGCTTAAATCCTGGGCATAGCAGGCCAAGTTGGGATCAATCAGTTCATCTCTGGGGGAGCAAAGGAATGCAGCAGGGCTCTAGACAAGGCTTGCTTTAATTCTGGCTCAGAGACAGAGTGCAAACATAACACACTCTTCAAAGAAATACTGTATGTCAGTTTCATTATGGAGATGCTCTTATAGGACAGAGAGCTGTCGTAAACAGCTAAAGGAAATAAGTTAAATATTCTTTTTTGCACTGTTTTTTCTCTCTATCTTTCCTATATTGACACTAACGCTCCCATTGCAACATTCGTTTCCTAACTCGGTCTTTCCGTGTATATGCACTGATCACCGTGACACAGGTTTTCACTGCAAACATGAAGGGACTTTGCTGGGACACTTATGAAGTGCACATGCACAGTGTTCGAAATGTGGAGAATGAACAGATAATGAAGTACAGACAAACACAGTAGGTGATGCGTTGAATGCACACATATGCACATCCGGCCTTGTGCTGAGCATAAAGTTTGGAAAAGCAGTGGAAAAACCCATACTGTTGTTAGCTACACACATTACCCATAGGCTCTAACAAGCCATCAGTAATGGAAAAATGTACATTTACACCAGGGAGTAAGTGTGCTCATTAAATAACAGACTGCTTTTTACTGGTCATATGCAGACACATTACACATACCATTATAATGGATCATTATAAGCTTTTATTAAATGATCATTTCAAAGATTGAGTCATCATGTACATTTATATACACTAAATGATGTCTCGATTAGAAACCTGGCTAATAAAAGTAAGTCCTGGGTGTATTCCTGCATTACTTCTACTGTTCCTAGGTAGGCTACGGATGCATTATGACCCTTACCAGGATAAGGGAGTTACTGAAAGTTTATTCCTTAACGATACACAGACATGACTATAAAGGGACCGTGAGGCAAAATAGGTGGCACAGATATTCATGAGCATTTCTGGGTGTCCATATCATTCTGGGTGTCCATATCCACATCCTCTACTTTCTTGCAGTTAAGCATTTGTTAAAGATCTTCTTCTGATAGATGATACTGACCCAGAAACACAGCATTGAAGGGCAGATTGCAAGACACTTTTAGGGAGTTGACAGAGATCGGTATCCGGTTTTTGGTTTACAGAGCTTATGTAAAGTCAGTGGGAGTGAAAAGGACCAAATCCAAAAAAAACTCAACACTCACAGCGAAAGCAACATTTATTTCAACAAAGCACAAAAAACTCATTCCCTGCCCTGATATTTTATATCTGTTGAGATTTTAGTAAACCGCTCCCTGAATTGTTGAAAGAGCCTGTCATTGTTATGATTGGAAGTTGAGTGAGTGCATACATTTCTGGCTGACTTTTAATAAAGCAGTCTTGGGAAGGTGTGGGACTCATTAAAGTAGAATTAAGCAGCTCCATTAACACCCCCTCTGTGCTCAGATAAGCATAAGGGACAAAAAAAATAAAACAAGAACAGAAAGAGTGTTACAAATAAACAAAAGTATTTAAAACATTACTTTGTGTTATGAAGCCACTGTGGGTTAATGCGTTGGCGGAAGCTGTAGAACTAAGATTGGGGCTAATAAAAAGCGCAAAATAAAAATAAATAGTAAAAAGTCTATACCCATGGCTGGGCATGAACCTGTATCAGCAACAGTGGGCGCGTTAGACATGTAGTGTTAGCCTGTTAGACTATGGCAGCACTAACACACATGCCAGCAGCTCTTCTTATAAGGCAAACAAACAAAGTACGCATTTAAAATCACACAACTCAAACAAAAGAAATAAGGAACATGTTTATATAACCACGTGTACAAACAGGGGGTGAAATATTAACTGAAATAAAATCGCAGGTGCCTCTTAATGTGTCAAAATATAAAAATGAGGGGAGACTGAACCGGAGTCCTAAAGAATTCGGCGGCGCTTAAATCAGTCTATTGATGGATTGATTGGAAGGAGAGAAGGGAAAGGGAAGAGATAGGAAATAAAAGAATAAATGCACCAATTATAAATCTTTCGCTGCCTAAAATGACCTCCGGGCAGAGCCAGTGTCTTACCACTGGACTGCTTATAAATTGAAACCTAGGTACCAGCGTTTGCACCTGATTGGCGCTGTGGTGTCAGGTCATGTGCCTTTGGCAGGGTGCCAACAATGAAACGCCTCCAAATACCCCTGGTGGCCGGTGGCAAAATCTGATCCATTAAAGTTGGTACATTTTTACATCATATATGTAGTTAAAGTACAAAATTGAAGCTGCATGTGTAAGCATTGGCAGCAGTAATTTTGTTACAATCTTACTCAGCCATTAAACTCAGTTTGCCATCTGCATGTGTACGGTTAAAATACATAGTTGCTTTTGTGTTGTCTGCCGTCTACAAGTCATGCCATGTCTGGAGTCGCCATTCAACCGGTTTTAGACCAGTAAAATGAAATTAAAGTACACGCGCCTATTATGCAGAAAAGACCACGTTCATCAAAAACAAATGCACTGATATGATTACAAATGTAGTTCGGAGGAACCCTGAACCATGGCTGGGAATTGCAGGGGTGGGAGCGGCTGAAACTGGGAGGAAACCACAACAACCCTTTTTAAAACTGTAATCAGAACAAGGTGCAGTTGAATATTGTTTGCATTTTTGCATTACTGTATTTGTTGATATAACTGATGATGGGGTGTGGTGCAGCTATGAAACCTGGCATGGCCTTAAGGGTTAGGGGAGCTGCAAGAAAAATAAACTGCTATAACGGCCCTGAGTAACACAACTAACCTTCCAACTGCTCGACAGGTGTTTCAGTAGGGGCATCACTCATGCATACTGTATACACATTCACATAATGAATAATACCTAGGGGTATTTTTTGTGGTTTCAGTAATGCATGTTTGGGTGGTGGCAAACAACAAAGACACTAATCGCTTTATTTTACACTTTTACACTGAACTATCACTGGAATAAGAACACCTGCCTATTAAAGGTTTAATCAAACTTTTTGATTACATTTTATTTTTGATCAAAGCACACAGACTCCACAGGGTGGCGAACATCCTCCATACACGAGCAGACCCATGCCCACTGCAGTGTCTCCTACAATTCGCGTCGCTAGTTTGACACACACCTCTTGGGTAAACTACACATTGTTGGCTGCTATATGAACTTCAGCTGGATATTTGTTAATGGTTCCACTGGTCTTGGTTTACCTGGGAAACTGAGGTAGGGAACAGCCCACAAGTGCAGCTGTTGCTGAAACATTGTCACCACACTTCCAGACTCCTGCTTGTGGTCAAAGACAAATTGTTGCTTTCTTAATATTTAGTGCTAGTCTTTATTCAGTGGATATTTAATTATGCTATTTACATTCTCTGTGATAACAGACACATAATGAATCTATTTAAAAAGTAGACTGCCATCATAAATATGTAGCTCGTGTAAAAAGACATGGCTAGCACAGTAATAGAGAAGACTATGATGAAATATGAATATTCATTCATTTTCTATACCTGTTTAATCCTAGTTTTAGGGTCACGGGCCAATTCATCATAGGACGCACACACACACTATTACAACACATTCACACACTAACAAGCAATTTAGAGACACAAATTAACATATC